>JBBBDQ010001130.1:862500-1005000 GCA_037127315.1 Ascarosepion bandense | reverse complement strand
CTTTACATTGCACATAAAAATTTACCAATAAGAGAAAGCGAATTTTCCATCTCCCTTCAAAAAATAGCATTTACTACCTGATGAGGCATTGTCCTTTCAATGTCGAAACAAAATGTACAATTTGTAGTAGATTGTAATTTGAACATGTTTTAAATTATAATTTAAAATAAATATTCATAGCTGTATTTCTATAATGTTAATGTTATTAAACGTTGTTAATATTTTCTACTTCCCTTATTTACTTGTATATATATATATATATATATATATATATAAATTAGTAGTAGTACAAAAGCGTATTAAGGCGAGAAATAAATGAAATTTAATACTTACAGGCATTATGGAAAAAAATAAGATGAATAATAAAAAATAAAATACGAAGGAAGAACGACCAACCGGTTTCAATCTCAACCTCTTCAAAATCATCTGAATGTATTTCATCTTCAAAATTAAAAAATGAAGATGAAAATGTGTAAGAAAAATAATCATACATAACTAAAAGGAGAAAGATAAAAAAAGAAAAATGTCGAGGAAATATTTTCTCTTCTATTTTCTTTCCTATGAATATTAGACACTTTGAATTCCAAGGAAGCAATTCCTCTGTTTACAGAGAGACGGCCACCTGAACCAAATATACAGTGACTTCAATGCCTGCAAATGAAATAACGAGTCCGAATCTGACAGAACAGAAAAACGGTTCGCACTAAAGTCAGTCACACAATCTCTGCTATTTATCAAATGTTGAGTAATAGCTGAACCGGAAATATTCACTAGCTAGCTCATGCGGGCATCCGGATTAAGAACTTTAGATGGGACATGCTGCTTAATCCTAGAGTCCAAGCGCTGCGAAGTCCTTCCGATGTAGTTGCTACCGCAACAACAACAATTAAACCTATAAATCACAGATGAAACATGATGAGGAAGAAGGAGATCCTTACACATAGAAGAAAAAACAGAACGAGTACGAAAATGAATTCTACTTTTGGCAGAAAAATAAGAAGAGCGAACTGCAGAAGAAATTCGCTTAACTATAAGCTCACTCCGCGAACCATTGTAAGGAAACTGTACATATACAGGACATTTTTCTACTATAAGTGGATTATCCTTAGAGAAGTTATTAATTTTGTCATGCATAACGCTATTCACAAAATTACTAGGATATCCGTTTTTCAGAAGAGTGCTCCGGACAAAATCTAATTCAGCATCCAAAAACCTTTTTGTTCAAATCATACTAGCCCTATGTGCAAGGGTCTTAATAAAATGAAGTTTTTGCTTTCTGGGACAAAAATAGTCCCAACGCGTATACAAACCGGAGAACGTAGGTTTGCGGAACACGTAAGTATGAAATTCAAAAGGGGTCCGATGAACACAAATATCGAGAAAGGACAAAGAGCAATCGGACTCCTTTTTCAAATTAAACTTCAAAGACAGATGTAATTGGTTCAGAACTGAGAGAAAAGAATCATCTTCAACTTTACTATTGAATAAACAGAAGGTGTCATCTACGAACCGAAAATACACTGATGGTCCATTATTATACGTGAAGAGAGACGACTCATAAAAACCAACAGAAATGACAAAAAAAAAACTGCGATAAAACATATCACAACAGATATTAATAGTTTCTAATACTGGAACACAAGTGAACAATGAACACACATCGAAGGAACACGTAAATTTGCCTACAAATTTAAAAACAGAAAAAGAATCCTTGATGGTATATAAACTATAATTCTCCACAACAGGCTGAAGTATTCCAACCTGATAACTAGCAAATTTATAGACCCCACCATAGAAAGAACGGGTCGTAAATGTATCCCGTCCTTATGAATCTTTGGCAAACCATAAAGATGTAGATGAATAGACCCAGTAGATCAGCAGAGATTTTCGAAGATAGAAAACTCAGTTTAACCCAAGTTACAAGCTGTTTTTGCAATTTAGCCTCAATAGAAGTAGTACTGTCATGTGCTTCGACTGAACCCTAAGGAAGAAATTTTGAAGTGTCCCCAAGAATGCTATGCATCCTAGAGACATAATCTGAACGGTCGAACAAGACAACTCCGGCACATTTATCAGGATGGGTAATAACAATTATTTTTTAAAGTTTTTAACAACACGACGGTGTTGTAAACCCCACTTTGACTCAGAAAAAGCAACAGGGGTATCAGCATAAGTGTGTGCCAGACCATTAAAATAGCCTTAAGATTGCAGACTGAGTCAGAAGAACGAGATGTGAGTCGGCAAACCTACGCAGATAACACCTCAAATTCAGAGAAAATATTTTCCTTGTCTGGAATTTTAAACCGGATACAATAATCAAGGCTACGAGAAATAATATTAGATTCCAGGTGAGAAAGTTTATAAGAAGACAAATTAGAAACTACACCCTCAGAGATAAATTCTTCAATATTTCCAAACCGCTTTCGAATTAAATACTGCAATTTAGATTGTGTGCTATTTGATAACTGATTTGAACACTTATTTTATATCAAGTCAATTAAACGAGAGAACCTAATTCGATCAAAAATCAAAAAAATTCAGATGGAGGGAGTCGTCGCCCTTAAGTCCTAATCTTCAATAGAAACTGATGCTAAATTTACAAGATCAGTTAGGAAAAGTAAAATTCTCGTCCCCATAGAAGTCGTTCTGCTGTCTCGTTCATAACACGACTCTTGTAACGCGTAGTAAGCAATATATATATATATATATATATATATAATTGTCAGTCTTAGTCAAAGGTGGTACCATATTGCTACAACCAGAACTGGCCTCAAAGCCGAAGAACATTCCGCTTAGCATACGAACCATAATGTCTGTAATAAATTTGCACAACGAAGCTACAGTGGAAGAAGGTGTGACCCAGTATGCACCGACTCACCACAATGAACACAGTTTGGAGATAACTCCACCCCGTGGAACAAAGCATTTTGTCAAAACAAAGAGCCTTTCGCATCGCCAGCCAGGTGAGTGATGCTTCATCATTAATGAAGCATTTGAAACCGGTACCCTTGGAAATATAGAGTAGTCCTCCTGCTTCGTAAGACCGATCTCAACTATCAGATTATTTTTAATGTACCCTCTAATACAAGACATAATACCTTAGGGGACCATGCCTGGACGTTGGACACATTTGACTTGTAAGAGGTGCTTGTGAACAATCTGACATCAACAATAGAAAAAGCACTCGCCTCGTAGTAAACGGTGGCACACATCCTCGGATGAAGGCACACTTTTAAGTGATGGGAAGTTCTTACGGCGTCTTACTTCTAAAATTCGTAATCAGTATCCGCTTGAGAACAAATAGAATCTAGGAACGCGATTCGAAGTGTATGTTGATGAATCTTAATGCTAGATATAGCCAGAACGCCTTCAGAAGGGTAGAGGTAACAGATCTTCCAAAGTACCTTGAGATTTGCCTTCCCAAAAGAAGGATAATGAGGCTCTAACTAAATCTATTAGTGTGGTATACAAGAGTGGGGAACCGGAGAATTGGTAAAGGAGAATTGGATAGATGCGCGAAATACATGCTTTCGCCATCAGCTTTAAGGAAGGATTTCCTCTGAGACTACAGACGAACAGCGATCTCCACCTTCTTCCGCATCTCTGATCAATTCATTTCCAAGAGGCGATCGGGATCGAACCAGACACCAGCCCGTCTGCTCAGAGGAAAGTCCCGGGAAGAGAAATTCACCTTTGGTCACCGAATCGCAAGCCAACAGATTTATTGCGGTTGATCTTGGCCTCTGTCATCGTCTCGTACCCTCTGATCTCTTTACTGATTTCTTCAATCTCGGCTCTACTCGAAACAAGAACGGAAGCGTCGTCTGATAGGGAAATTCGGCGTAGGATACGATTCGATTTTAACTTGCGAAGGAAAGACACCAAAGTAAGATCGTGCAGCTAAGAAGCAAGCAGGAAACCCTAACAAATAGAGCGAGACAATACGAAAGGCCCTGATCAAACAATGTTGACTTCCATTAGCGCACAGGGGATGCATATAGAAGTCGGATTCTGTTGCGAAACCGTGAGCAGAAAGAACAACCTCCAAAAATACTTGGTCAACACCAGCAAATGCCTTGGACAGATTTAAATTGACCAGAATAGTTTCACTGTCTACTTGCTCAATGATCAAGCGTACATTTATGGAGTAAATACAAAAAAAAAAAAAACGGCTAACACAAATAAATAAGTCAAGAGGCATAAAAAAAAATACAAACTGAGATTAAGAACTGTGATCCACCCGAAGACTACCGTGTCAGGCTCTCTGTCTTCGGATATATAGGAACCAAGACGAGGCTATTCCGAAGGGGAGAGTATCGTCTGGGGGAAAACAGACAGAAGACCGACCCAGCCTTAATCAGGGTCTACGGGAAACGTTTGTCCGTGTCTACGGTTTCGGAAATCCTACATTAAAAACCCGCCTTGTGCCACATCCGACCACAATTTTGACGTTACTGGTGACCAAGACCATGTAACTTTCGGGTGGAGAAGAAACTCAGACGAGACTCTGCTGTATATCAGTCTCGACTGTAGAAAAACACACTGGAGCCCAACACTCTCTTATGCAAGGTCTACGGAAAAGTTTTGCTCGAGCTTAGGAGCTCAGAATTCTCACATTAAAAATCGGCCTTGTACCACATCCAGCTTCAGTGGCCAGGTTACTGTAAACACCCAGTATTACACACGAACACGAAATTGTCAGTCGAGCTCTCTGAGTTCAGGCAGAGAACAACTCAGTCAGGGCCTCTTTTTCGGCTGGAAAAAAAAAACAAAAAAAAACTCTGTCTTTCGGATAAGTTCGACAGATGAGGCTCCATCTAAGAACAGCGATTTGACTGAGAAGATAAGATCAACTAGGTACCCAATCCCACGTTTGCAGGGGCTGGGTAAGTTTTGAAACTTGACCCCAGTGTCCGCGCTCCGGTTCCCCACTTATAGCCCGACTTTCCGTCCAATCCCGTCTCAGTGGGGAGGTAATTGGTAAATACTCAGTGTTCTTTCGGTTGAGCACTGTATCTTCGGGCAAAGAACAACTCAGGCAGGGCTTGGTATACGGACTAGATATCGGTTGAGAAAGACAGATACGCTCCCTGCCTTCGGTTAGATTTTGAATAAGTCGATACTCCGACTAGGTACAGAGATTCGGCTAATAAAAAAGACAGGCTTAGTGCCCGATACTACGTAAAGGGGGCCCGCACAAATTTTGGTACTTGGTTCAAGTTTCTGCGCTATGGTTCCCCACGTAAATCCCGACCTTGTGTCACATCCAGTCTCAGAGTAAATATGCGTAGTTCCGCGCAAAATCTTAGCTGTAAGACAAGCTTTATGTATTCGAGTAAATATCGACTTTGTCGAGACTCTATTTATGGACAGAGACTCAGTTTAAAAGAAGAGACAGTCTTAGTGTCTGATCTCACGTGTGCTGGGTGGGGCAGAGGCAAATTTTGACCCTTGGCCCTATTGTCCGCGCTCGGGTTCCCATGTAAAGGCCGACCTGTCTTTTGTTCTCAGACGAGTCTCTGTCCCTAGACAGAGCTTTGAATGATTCTAACTGTTATTAAAAAGAAAGAAAGAAAGAAAGAAAGAAAAAAGAAAGGAAGGAAGGAAGAAAGAAACAAGAAAGAAAGAAAAAAGAAAGAAAAGAGAAAGGAAGAAGGAAGAAAGAAACAAGAAAGAAAGAAAAAAAGAAAGAAAAGAGAAAGGAAGAAGGAAGAAAGAAACAAGAAAGAAAGAAAAAACAGACAGAAATGGAAGAAAGAAATGAAGAGGAAATACACAGGATAATAAAGAAAAAAGAAAAAAGGAAAGAAAACTTGGGACAAGAAAAATAGAAAGTAAAAGAGAAAAAAAAAAAACAAACACTAAGGAATGATGTAGAAATAAAGTTGAGGTAAGAAAGAAGGAAAAACAATGACGATAAATAAAAAGGAAGAAGAAGAAATAAAAGAGAAGAAATATTTCAACAAATAGAAAAAATAGAATAAATTAAAGAAAAAGAAAGAAAGAAGAAAGAACGGAAAGCTGGCATAAGAAAGAAAAGAAGAAACGAATGAAAGAAACCGTAAAGACATTGCTTAAAAAATAAAACTGAGGTAATAGAGAAGAAAAAAAATAAACACAAATATAAAAGTAAAACGAAAATTTAAAAGAAGATAAATATTTTTGGAAATTGAAAAATAGGAATAAATTTGAAAAAAAATAAAAAATAAAAAATAAAAAAGAGATAAAAAGATGTGGCAATGAACGAGGACAGAATGCTAGAAACATGAAAGAAAATATCCAAAAGAGAAAACAAAATGTCACAAAACTAGAATTTAGGCAAAGTTAAAAATAAACGAAAACAATCATAAAGAAAGCTTGAGAGGAAAACTATAAAGAAATGAAAAAAATTGAGAATGAAGAAGATAAAGAGAAAGAAAATGAGACGAAGAGAAAGAAGAAACAAGAAATAGACGAAATAATAAAGAGGAACTCTGAAGGTAAAAAGTAAAAGAAAATTGATTACAGAAAAAATTCTATCTTTTTTACAATAAAAGCAAGAAAAAAACGACAATAATAAAAAAACATAAAACAAAAAAAATTCATAATGTTCCGTTCTTTATGGATGATGGACTTTCTTAAACAATAAACCGTAAAGCTTTAAATCTTGAAGTACTTTTATCATTGTAGAAAAACTAAGAAAAAGAGCCGATGGTCACCTGAAAATTCTTTTTTTTTATATTCGAGGTTTTTCTTATCGCCTTTGGAATGTTTCTTTTATTCCTAGTCTCGCAGCAAGGATATAAAGAAAACGAACCGACCTGTTTGTTGAAAAACTCTTATAAAATTGATGAATACAGTTGTATCGTTGTACTCAAACTCGATTCAATTTTCTTTATCCAATTGAGATACTTCTATTATAAACTTATTTACCACTGTCAAGGCTGACTATGGGAGTAACAGCCGTTTTTTCTTTTTTTACAAGCTTTCTAATATAAAATCGCTTACTTCATACTCTATTATTTTCAGTATTTCAGAAAAATTCAGTTTTAAATTCTACAATATTAAAAGGATGTGCACTGGCTTTAGTTTTCTTTTTGCGTGGGTGGAGTTTATAATGATTAATGTCGGTGTAGGTAGAATAGCCACATGAAAGTTCTTTACAAAAGTACCAAATCGATCAGCAATCGCAGTATACTAGTGAAGAAACATTTTTCTCCGTATAGGAAAGACAACAGATTCGTGCCTGTCCCGAGAACTATAAATGAATAACTGAAAATTTTAAAAAGCGGTTTTCTAAATTCAAAATCGAGCAATTCCATTTTCCGTGCGAAAAAAAAAATGAACCGTCAAATATAAATTCTATATTGATGACATCAAAATTAAAGAAACAAAGAATTGCAGAGTTACTAAAGGATAGCATTGTAACAAGATTAGAAAGCATAAAACTGCAACAAAATTAAAAAGCATAGAACTGCAACGATGTTATGCAAGCATAAAACTGCAATAAAATTAAACACTCATAAAACTGCAACAAAATTAAAAGGCTAAAGAACTGCAACAATAATAAGCAAACAAAGAATTGTAATAAAATGAAAAAGCATAGAACTGCAACAAATTTACACAAGCATAGAACTGCAATAAAATTAAACACCTATAGAACTCTAACAATTTAAATATGCAGAGAACTGCAACAAGATTTAATAAAGAATAAACCAGTAACAAAATTACAATGAAATTGTAAAATTACATGAAACTGCAACAAAGGCATGAAACTGCAACAAAATGTAACAAGCCTGAAACTATTATGGGATACATTTTTTTTTTCTATTAAAATAAGCAACAGGAAATCACAATAAAACATTCTAGAAAAATTGGATCAAAACGGCAGTAGAATTTAGATTACATTTTTATATTTCTCAACCAATCAGCTAAAAACTTAGAATAAGAACATTCTAGAAAAATAGGATCGGAAGTAAATTAACACAAAAATATTTAGGCCCCAAAACAAAATAGTAAAATAATAAATCTGATTGGTCAATAAATGTTTTCACACCCTAATGTTAGGAAGATTCTTTGATCCCCTATTAATGTATATAATACACACAGTTAGAAAAAAAAGGTCAGTCACCAAGCTAGCCATTAAGTCCGCATGCCACCGATACTTTGTCCGGCCAAGTAATTTCTTCCACGCCAAAGTTCATGACCTAGCTCCGAGGACCTTGAAAAGAAAAAACCGACGAACTTTCTTTCAGCAACGCGACACGCTGTCGCCACCTGAAATGAACTAAATGTAAGTAGGAAAGACTTATTTACGGACTCTGCTAATGTAAACGTATGCACATCTTTGAACAAATTTAACTTCTTGCCAAGTTTTATTTCCCAAAAGGCAATTTTCGCATCATGTATTTTATTTGTTTCCACGTACCATTTTATTTTTCACATAATAAATTGTTTGTTGTTTAATGTCCGTTGTGAATTATTCCTTTCATTTTGCGCGATTGTAAAACAGAGTGTTGCATTTGTGGGGGAAATAATCTAGAGAGCCAGACCCGTAAAATACGGAAGCACATACAACCCAGCAAATACCAAATCCCCCACACTATGACAAAATTAACAGTGAATAGAACTGCAACAAAATTAACAATGAATAGAACTCCAACAAAACTGCACAAGCACAGATCTGCAAATATTTGAGCATGTAAGAACAAAAGAGGGACACAGAAATGCGAATGTGTAAAAATAGCAAACGAAACCTTTCAAAAAAGGATTATGACACTAAGTCATGTATGTTAACCATGCCGACTCCCAATGTAGGATAAGGCCACACCCTTGTCTTAGTTTTCTTTGCAAGCATTTTATTTTTGGGGGAGAGTTGTTTGCAAAATCAGTTTAGAATTCAGAGTTGTTACTCTCCTAGACAGATTGCTAGTCAAAGTGAGAGATTCCTGTCTGCCCTCCAGTTAACCTCTAGCCAGAGTGGGAGATAAGATATGGATTGCGCAACAACTTTCAGAACTGGATACGGCAGTCTAACTTTGGACAATGATAACCGCTGATCTACGTGCAAGTCGACTAAAAAAGCATTGAAGGGAAAATAACATTACAAACAAAGTGACCAACTGCTGTGTGATCTCTTCTCTTATATGAGAGTGAAAATTGGAAAATATCATCACAGATGAAGAAAGGACAGATCGGAAAAACAAAAATTGAGGAAAACAGTAAATACCATACTTGAAAAGGTGTGAAAATTGACGGTGATATTAGTTATAGAGGACAAAGTATTGTTAAAAGCTACCAAAGAGAGGAAGCTGCTGAGCTCCATGAATCCACACAGTAAGAGAGAGAGACAGACAGACAGACAGACAGACAGACATACTGAGATGGAGAGGGATAGAGAGAAAGAGAGAGAGAGAGAGAGAGAGAGAGCGTACCGATATGATACTAGATTGAAAAGATTTTTTAAGATAAGAGTTACCTTTTATTACCAGTCAATAAAATAAACAATATGACGTAATTCTAATCTTTTTATTGTTCTTTATGTTATGTAGTTTAAAAAATGCACAAAAATACCATATTGTTTTTGTTTTTTCAATGTTATAAGATAGAATATACACCAACGGATGGTAGGAAACCCTAGGGTCATGCCCTCAAAAGATTAAAAGAAATTCTGATATTCATCTAAATAAGCAGTCAATTAAGTGCCATATGTGATACACGTTCGGGCGATCATTTCTCTTTTGATTCATGACTGAGTAGGCAAAAAATTTTCTCCTCAGTAGTTTGCCATTTCTTTCTGCGGTAGACTGTTTGCCAACCAAGGCTAAAGAACCCAATCTGTTTTACTATTCAACCCATACCTGGAGAGAGAAACGATGGATTCATATCTTTTTCAAGAGTATTTGCATGCAAGTGAATGCAACGAATTTAACCAGAATTCGAACTCAATCTCCTATTTCTTATTCCGAGCTGATATCAATTGCATCACAATAATAATAAGATGCTAATAAGCACTCTACAGTTTCTTCATGATCAGCTAGTCCTGATTTTGTTGTTTCCCGTCACTTGTTATGCAAACGTTATAACAAATGTAACAAAACGGTAATAAGAGTTTTTGTATATATGTTAAGCGGGTAATACATGATTGTCGAATTATAAATGATGCGTGTTCTTATATATGATTATAGTGTTAAGACTTATAAATCATTTTTCCTTTTTCATAAAATCCCTCCTCCAGATAATTTCACATGGCTCCTTATCAATTCAGCAACTCTAAAATTGAATATCGTGTATTTGATGAGGAAAATTTAGAAGTTTCTACTAGAATAAAGCTTGCCAAACGTTGAGATGGGAGCGTTTTAGAATGGAATTAGATCATTGTCTTTCACGCTTGAAAACATTCATATAACAGCCAGCTTTCCTAATATTTATAGATGGCTTTTTCGTTTCCTTGGAAATTCACCAACAAATGTTTCTACTTGCTTTTTAGCAATTTCACTATAAAATAAGTTTACACGTAATTCTAAAATGGAAATTTACGAGAATATGCCTGACGAACGTGATTGATAACCGATAAAAAGAAAGTTCTAAAATTGAGTTCAATTCAATTATATTTTACTAACATTCTTTTAAGCATAGAGACCGTCGATGGTGTTTAGCAATTTTATGAATTTTTTTTTTTTTGCAATCAAATCAATCAGAATATCTCTCAGTTGTTTTTAGAGTCAGTGAAATCCCTTCATGACAGGGAGGAAATTAATCATCAATCATAAAAAAAAGATACATTTAAATTCTCCGGCATTATCATGACAAAACAGGCAGACAACACCAGCCATTTAAATGAAGTATCATCATGTTTTTTTCTTTACTTTGTTCATTCTGACATACGTTAAAATTTTACTGATGCTTTCATTGCCATATAGAAAAGTTTTATACACCAGGATACGCAAGCTGCTCACGTGAAACCAAACATCAGCATCATCATCATTAATCCCATGACCGAGTGGGGTTGCAAGGTCATTTTGGAACTGAAAGCCTGCCCATTCTCTCTACAGATATATATATTAGCAAACGGAGACCATTCCATTAATGCGCAACGTGTCTTGCGGAAGCCATCCCTCTCTAGATCAAACTGCACCCGCTGCCTTCTAACTTGAAATTCCATAATGGGGAAGAACTTCATCCTGGCTGCTGACTTCAGTCTATGAAGCCTTCCACCCTGTGAGGCCGTGTCGTCACAGCACTTGCTGTATGCTTGGCTATGGAGCCCAGTCCACCGCATTGTTCCAGATGACACTCCTAGACGTTCCACTCTTTCACTTTTCAACTCCTGTTGAGTAACTAGTCGCACCCAACGTATTTCGAAAGCGATTTTCCCCATTTCTTTTGTTTTGTAAGTGCTAACAGTTTGTACTAGACAATTTTTCTCTCCAGAATTTATCTTACATATCTATAAACTACTATTCGTCCATGCTTTGAACATGATTGCCACATCTGGTCTGGTGATTGTGCTATGGATTTAGCGATGCTTTGTAAAATCTAAAGAAGAATCTGCAATGTTACTGGTCTAAACCTGACATCTCGACTTCAGTCACTTCCCTACCGCCGTAATGTAGGTTCCTCAGGTCTTTTTTTAAAGATATTTTTATAGTAGTTATTTTAATTAACCTTCCTCTATGGTATCTAAACTTTATGAATTGAAACGAAGTACTAGATTGTCGGCAACGTTTCAGAAATTTATAGTTGGAATTGCTTAATGTAATCGTAATTTCTATGCTAAAAGTTTCTACGACTGCATTTCTCGGCCGTGGAACTCTCTTCTGGCTTCTAAACTTTCCAATCAAATTTATCCTCCAAAAACTTAAAAACAATGTCAATGAGAATCTTCTGCCTTCTTAATTCTTGTTCTCATATTGTTCTCTCTACTCAGTTATGTTTTTCTCATATTCTTAGTAACCCTATACTTTATTGCCTTGCTTGGGTTAAAATGATTAAAAAAGTTGTAAACTTTATTTTATTTTATTTTTTTAGTGTTACTTATGGAATTATATTTACAAATTGAATTTTACATATTATTTTGTCTCTTAAATTTTTTTTCTTCGTTAAATAATTTTATTTTCTATTTTCCTCGGTTGTAAAGCCTGGTATTTGAAAGACCGTTAATTAATTTTACGTCATAGGGGAAGAGTTGCTTAGTCTTTGTTGGCGTTATGTTTATAGATAGCAAGTAAACATGCACACTCACACAACACAAATACACATATATATTTACGCCGCATATTTTCATTCATGAGCATTTCATTGAATAATACAGAAATATTGTGTCTACTTATTTTTATACTGATCCTTTGTAGTTATATACTTACTATCTACTGCCCAATATATAAAAACACATTCCTGTCAACCCTCACAATACAGCGAAATATTTATTGAGAACACCAATATATGACAAGCATTTTTGCACGTCTCTTATTTTTTTAACTTGAAATATATCTCTTACGTAATATTTCAAATCACCAACACTTCTTTGTTTTCGACAGAAAAAATTGTCTTTGAGTACCCACCAAAAGAAGAAATCCATTGGAGCCAAGTCAGATAAACTTGCTGGACAATTAATTGAACCTGTTCGGGCAATCCATTTCTCAGGAAATGTTTCATCAATATACTCACGGACTGCTCTTGAATAATGGGGAATAATTGTTGCAGCCAATGCACAAACCTATTCTACCCACTTTTAGACCAGCCCTAGATATAAAAATCCAATTTTAGTATATGCGGAAGGATGACACACATATTCGTGAAGCGTTCCATATTTTTTGGATGTGCGTTGTAGTGCAGTGGATATCGACTCGGAACGACAAATCTGTGTGCCGAGTTCGAATTCCAGTTGAATTCTTTGCATTCACTTATGCCCAAATACGCTTAGGAAAGGTATTAATCCGTCTCTTCCCTGGAGTTATGGGTTAAATAATAGGACAGATTTGGCTGGCAACCAGTCTACCGCAGAAAGCAATGGCAACCTACTGCGGGATAATCTTCTGCCCAGTCAGTCATGTCTCTTTAAATTTAGCTCTATTTTACAAACACACACACACACACACACACACACACACACACACACACACACACATATATATATATATATATAAACAGAGCTATATATATATGTGTGTGTGTGTGTGTGTGTGTGTGTGTGTGTGTGTGTGTGTGTGTAAAATAGAGCTGAATTTAACTTTACACTCATAATAAATCTATATTTGTTCCTTACCGTTTGGTATAAAGTTTGAGCTTCGTATATGTGTCTATCATCAGACACAAATTGAAAACTTTCCCCATCTCTCTCTAAAGATATTTTCTGTATACACAACAATAGTTCAGAATCGTCTGAAATTAAAGAATCATAAGATTTAATAGTGCATCAAATTGATTTCTGACATTCCTCCAAGTTGTTATCTGATATGTCCTGTTTGATCATCCATACAACCCAAGAGAAAATCAACATTGAAATGTTATTAATATTGGTTATTCACTACTTTGCTACGCTTATATTTTTGTGATGGACCTATATGTATATCGACGTGTGCATAAGGATATTTATCGAAATATAAAGAACTGCCACGTGATTTTTCACGCTTGCGCACTGAGCACACAGAATAATAGAAAAAAATTTGCCTACAGTATTAATATGTTTTCCTTAGTGACAAATGTTTGTCTGCACGTATCTTTGAAATAATTAGTTTGTTTACGTCGCCTATCTAATGTAGCCACAAACTTAGAGAAAATCACAGACCAATATATTGCATATTATTCCGTAAAGTAAGCTAGTCCTTAAACGCTGTAAAGAGATCGATTATCACTGGGTGTCTCACATCTTTGGTCTTAAGTCGCTTCGAATTCAGCAGTCATCAGTAATGCACATCGCTCGTTTTCCATAGCATTATTTCTACTGTGATTTCGATTATGATTCCTCACATGTGCAGACTTATTTCAGTCTTAACTCACCCTAGAAAATGTTAACAACCAGAAAGTAATTTACCGTGGAGTGATGGTTAACGAGATAATTTCACAGACTATCGCTAATGTAGGTACCCCTCAATTGTGATATTGTCCCGATATATGTGCCTTACACTGATATTTGATAAACTATGGATGTATCATTACGTTTTTCTGCTCGAGTGTGTAGCGCCTTAATAACCCTAGCATCAACAGTAGCTCTTAATAAACATAACATCATCAGCAACCGTAGGGATATAAAATCAAACCCTTAAAGTATCTCTGTTGCTATTTCCTCCTTTCGAAATATGTGGCATGAACTTTTCACACTGAAGCAAAAACGGCTGTAGACGTTTTACACCCAAAAATATTTACACAGTCAAGTAAAATTCAGTTACATTCATTAACAATTTTTGTTGTGTGCGTAATTTATTTTTAGGAAAATAAACTCTTAATAAAATAAACTCTTAAGTACTTCTTTTGTATTTTGTTGAATAAATGTTATCTTGCATTGCAAACCTTTGTTAATTTGTGCATGTACCTTTTCAAAACCTTTATTCATGTAAAATTTTCTTGTAAGAATCCTTACACATTAATTATCGAAGTAGTCACACTGTAAAATTATCTGCATCCAAGACACCAAAGTTGAACTGTCTCTGTTTCTTACGGAAAGTTAAATCATCCATCCTTTCACCAGGAAACAGATTTTCGTACAGTAATAATTAGCACAACGCATACAATCTATATTGGCTACTTTTATTGTTATCTAGTAAGGAAACTTTGCTAACTACTCGTCAGTGATTGAAAGGGTGAATTTACAATAGAGGAATTTCGCAGCCCCACCTTTTACAGACCAATTGCTCGTAAAAAGTGAAAAATGTAATTAAGGCATTATGAAAAAAAAAGAAACACCTTATTTACCAGGTCATTTTACTGTCTCGATCAATGCTAATTCAACAGCTTACGGAAATGTAGCGCTGCAATTTGCTTCTTTCTCTTTTTCTTATGAGACTTGTGACCTTCGAATGACCTTGTCAAACATATTTCAGAAATGCGATATATTCCCAACAACGTTTATAACAGTTTCGAATTGTAAACCGGACAGTCAAATTTTAGTTCTAGTCGAGTTCGTTATGCGCAAAAAGTTGGGTAAAGTATGAATTCATCTTTTATAATAAATTAGTACGATTTGTATCACTAATACATCAATGAATTATTACTCCAAGATAAATCCTACAGTGAAAAAATACTATTTGGCTTTAGATAACGTTCAAAACGTTGATAAACAGAAGAAAATAAAATCAATCCATAGTATTTCTTAAACACATTCTTTATTTTACTCGCAGAATATTTCAAGTGGGGCTTTGCGTAAATAAGTGGACACTTACAAAAAAAATGTTGTTTTAATTGATATATAAATGAGTAAATAAATCGATAGACAGATTCAGATGTTCATGGAAAATGAATTTAATAACGAAAAGTTTTTTAAAAATTATGTAAAATATTGCTGTTTACTTCTTCTTATTATTATACTTATTAAATGTGCCATCTCCCTTCAGAAGGTTAGTTCTACGCAATTTTTAATCAATTGTAGCTAATAATTATTTAATAAGTATTTTTGTAATCTCTTAATCCTTACTCCTCTCTCCATTGACACAAGCTCTTAAGGAAGATTATGCATTATTTTCCTTTGTCCTTATTCCATTCAATCTGTCTTGCGAGTATAAAGTTTTCCAAACCCTCTTTCTTCATGTTGTGCTCTACAAATTGCAACTGTCTCTTCCGATTTTTATGTATAAGTATACTTTTTTTTTATCCCATTTTCTTTTCTTACATGTTCAGTCCATTATATTTTCAGCCTCCTCCTGTAGAACAACACTTCTTTTGTATCAGTTTTCATCTGTGAGGAGATTTTTCAGTATTTACTGGAATCTAGGAGGACAGAAATTATACGATTATTTTTTTATCCCATTTTCTTTTCTTACATGTTCAGTCCATTATATTTTCAGCCTCCTCCTGTAGAACAACACTTCTTTTGTATCAGTTTTCATCTGTGAGGAGATTTTTCAGTATTTACTGGAATCTAGGAGGACAGAAATCACATAAGTGTTTTGTACTCTTTTTTTTTTGTTTCGAATGAATTTTTTCTATTACTAAATACGTGACTAAACTTTTACTAGGCAGTTAATGGTTCTTCGGATTTCATTGCTACTAGTGTTTTGAAGTATTCATTTTAAGGGGTTAGGCAATTGAAATATCAGAATTACGCACACTGAGAAACAAAGAAAGGAAAAAACAAAGATATATAAATTGCGTCGAAATATTTTAGCTTATTGCAATTACAATTTCAAACCACGAGTTGCAGTGAATGAACTCTCAATGATACATTTATAAGTTTCTAATTTTAGAAAAAATCATAGAAATAAACAAACGCCTTTCCTGGATTAGATCAAATTTTGTATTTTTTTTTTTTTTTTGCATTAAACTCATTAAACTCATTACCTTTCAGTAAGGTTTTCACCAATAAAAGTTACAAATTCACACCTGACAAAACTATCCGATAAAGTGATTACCTGAGAAATAGATATTTTATTAAAATGAATCGGAACAAGCAGAAATTTTGCAATATTTAAAAAAAAGATTTTCACAAAGAAATCGTATACAACAGTAATTATGAAGCGCCCGTTTATGTTCATCTTTTTACTGATTATGTAAACTTTCTTACTATTTGCGTCATGTCATTTATATTAAATAAGTGATCGGTCCATTAAGTGCCATACACACTTGGCTGGTCATACTACTTTAGATTCATGACTGACAAAAGATAAGATTTTCCAACAGTAGGATTCTATTTCTTTTCGCCGCAGACTGTTTACTAACCAAGGCTATAATACTTAATCTGTTCTGCTATTCAACTCGTAGTGGGGAGGTATTTATCTATCTAAACTTATTTATAAATGGAACTTTGTCTGTCTGTCTGTGTGTGTCTATGTGTGTGTCCGTTACTCCGAAACGGCTGAACAGATTTTCTTGAAAATTTACACAGTAGTACTATAAGCGTCTGCGAGTGTTCTTAGCAAGGTTTTGTGTCGAGGTACCCCCGATAAATATCGAACATCGATAATCGAAAAAATCGGGTTATAGAAGGAGTGGTCAGATTTTAATAAAATTTGATACACTCATAGACAAAGACATAAGAAACGATATTCAGAAGTTTCAAGGTTGCAATTCTTACAATAGTGCAAAAAATCGATAATATATATATATATATATATATATATATATATATATATATATATATAAGGCAAGATGTTTGTGTGTGTGTGTCTGATTATCTGTCTGTATGTCTTTTGTACAAATCCACAATTTTTATCCTATTCTCACGAAACTTCACACAAATATTCTTTAGGCTGAGTCTGAGCTCCAGGACCATGTATTAGTTTTAAAGCTTTCATTACACCCGAGCAATGCCGGGCTATACTGCTAGTATATGTCTAAAAGGTATTTGCGTGTAAATGAATGCAACGAACCCGATTAGAATTAGAGCTCTGCTCTCCTATTCCTCATTACAACGCACATATAATAGAGGCCGCAACATTAAAAAGCGGTGTTTTAATGCGTCAGCATTTTAAAATAATTTTCTTTTATTCCTAATGAACGGGACGAATGGGAATTTCACGGTTTTTGATCATTTTCATAACTATAACTAATCATTTGGCATATTTAATATTGCTATACCATTTTAATAAAGCAGACGCTAACCGCCAGGAGGAGATTATCATTTGAAATACCTTTTCTTTCCGGTCCTGGGTACGACGGTAAACTGCATCCAGCAGCAAGGCCTCGGATTGGGAGATTGTGAGGAGCATGGAATCACCTCTTAATTGCTGTTCTTCCCAGGTTCACTCTGGCCCGGAGTGGTAGCACCTGTTAGGGTCCCAGCTATGGGTAAATAGCTAACCCCCAAACTGGGGTCAAAACACTATGAAAGTATAAAAATACACTTTTATAGAAATATAATATATATATAAATAGACGTTTATAAAAAAATATACACTTTTGAATGAAAAATATTACCAACATATTTTTTTGAAGAAAAAAAGTTATTACCATTACACATTTTTTAAGAAAAAAAATTATTGCCATCATACATTTTTGAAGGAAAAAATTATTGTCAGCAATACATTTTTGAATACAAACTAGAAGGTATCTTCAGTTTTCTAAAATAAAATAAAAATAAATTTTTTCGTCAAAATCTGACTAAATTAACTTTCTTTACTAAAACCAAACATTAAAAAAATATCTTTAAACTCTACTTTTTCGGCATTAAATAACCCACAGAGGTTGATATGCCGTTAAACAAAACTCAAACTCAAAACCTTTTCTTTCTTTCTTTTTTTCTTTGTTTCTTTTTTCTCTCTTTCTTTCGTTCTTTTTACAAAGGTTCAACTTCGCTACCGAAGTAATATTTTTCTTTCTTTCTTTCTTTCTTTCTTTCTTTCTTTCTTTCTTTCTTTCTTTCTTTCTTTCAAAGGTTTAACTTCGCTACCGAAGTAAGATTTCTTTCTTTCTTCTTTTAGTTTTTCTTTCTTTCTTTCTTTCTTTCTTTTTTTTTTTTTTTTTTTGCTTTCTTTCAATCATTAAACTTAGTTATCGAAATACAGAAAAATATCAAATATAAATGAGAAAATAATTTCAAATAATCTTGGGGAAAAGAAAAAATGTACACGAAGTCAGGTCGGGTGAGAAGGGAGGTTGCGCCAGCGCGGCAATGATCAATGAGGAGGGTACATTTTCCGATGACTGAACCCATAAAAAATGCCGTGACGACAGAACTGCGGTGAAACTCGGGAGAATCCTACCGGAAATTAATGGAGGCGTCGAGGATAAGGATGTAAAAGTTCTAGACTCAAGGGGAGATAATTTCGAAGTTTGTAGATTAGATTTTATATATATATTTACTTCAGTTTGTTTTCTTTTTTAACACACCGTACGATACATCGTTAAACCTTTGGAAAAATGTCAAATGAAAACTAGTCAGTTCCCTATAATACTCGAGAAATCACATTAGTTCACCTGTCATGCTCAATCTTAAGAAGAGCATATCAGGCCAAAAATAGTGAAATGCTGCCATATCTTGGCTAAAGCTAACTCATCTTCTTTTGTTTAAATGTGTTTGCGCAGCCTTGTGGGTAATTAAATATTTACCACCTTACAACTCCTTTCCCACAGACATAACATCGCAAGCTTATCTCTGCCCTGTCGCTATTTTATTGTCATATCTTCTGACGAATGATTCCCTAGTTCCGCTACTTCAGACCTTCACAGTTAAGTACTGCCATGCTATGTACACGGGGTAGGGAATGAGTCATCTTCATTACTTTTGTATTTCATTAGTTAGAAGAAATTCTATTGGCACATATTCTCCTTAAGAGACACTGCTTTATAAAACAGATGCTTTCCAAATCACTACAATATTACCCTCTTCAAGTCTCGGGTCAACCATTATATCCTGTAGAATTTACACATCGATAAAAGAACCGCAATTATGAAAATGCTATCTTGAATGGCTCTTGGGTATTTTATAATTGAAAAATAGTTATGTTCTATCACAGACCATTACTTTTCGATTCTCACTCGATGCATCATGTCGATTTCGGATATTGTAAGATTCATATCTCGAAACCTTTCTGCTATCACTCAACACTCCAGCCGAGGAGTCGGGCCGAGATTATCTTCCACTCGCGCGATAGAATAGGCTACCATTTTGGAAACCTTGTTCCTTTGCTGAATCTTCTGCTGAATCTATTTTCTATTTCACACTTAAATGGATGCGATAAACGCATCGTGTGTTCTCTTTTTCCGAATTATTCGCGACGAAGTTTATCTTTGCCTGAAGTTGCCAACCACTTTCACAAGTCATCTAATTAAAGATCCTGTTTTTGCTTCATTAAATAAGGCGAGACAGTCTTATACGCCAATTGTTTATTCCCAAACCAAAACTACCTGCCTTATCTTTCGAATTAAAGAATCCTTTGTTCGTTTATTCTTAAATTTTGCAGTAGGTGGTTAACTTCTGTCTCGGTGTTTTGATCTGTGAACAATCATTGACAAGCATAACACATGGACAGTAAACAAAGAGTCTCGGTTCTCATAAATACCAGTGCATGAAGTTTTAGAGAATAAAGAAGTATTCATTTGCTCACGAGTATGTTAATTTTCATATATGCCTAATTATCTCTATGAATATGTATGTATGTATGTATGTATGTACACTACTGGTAATAATATTTAGGCACCTCATTTAAAAAAATGTATTTCATACTATTTTTAGTATTTATTACTACGTGGATAATTCTAAATTAAAATAGAATTGTTCTTTTGTTAATACTGCACAATAACATGTGCATCAAATGAACTGTTCTGGTGTCCAGCTTTTTGCTCTTTTCCTCCTGCTAGTCTCTTCTTATTATTGGCTGGCCGAATCAAAGGATTTCTGGCTGCCTTATAAAATTTTGCAAAGTAATAATAAAAAAAGAACCATTCTATGTTCATTTAGAATTGTCCACTTGGCAATAAATACTAAAAATAATACGAAATACATAATTTCTTTTTAAAAACTGGGGTGGCCTAATAATGATGGCCGATAGTCTATCTATCTATCTATCTATCTATCTATCTATCTATCTATCTATCTATCTATCTATCTCTTTGTTCATTATCTAAATATTTGTTCATATCTATCCATCTGGACACCTCGATGTTGTTTAATGCTTAGCAAGCTTGCTTCGGTAAAACATATTACAACCGAGTAGTAAGTTTGATCCCATACTTTCAGCCTGGTGTCAAATATAAGCGGCGCTTAGAAAATCAACTATCTATTTATTTATCTCAATGTTTCTATCTATCTATCTATCTATCTATCTATCTATCTATCTATCTCAGTGTTTGTTCATATTTATCTACACCCTTGTGTAAATTAACTGAAACAACTGCTTTAATTACCTTTCTTTCACCATACGATCAGTTTTAGACCCACTGAAGTTACAGGTTGTAATCCATTTCTATTGTTTCTTAAGATTAGGTCATTTGCAGTGGAATGTAGTAATATGAATCTATTTCCGGAGCGTGTTATGAAATTTGTTTGGTCTTGAAAAATACGGCATCATATGTTTATCACGGTCAGACACTATTGTCTCGATTGTCGATTAGTTGTCTTACAGCCATTGTCTGCGATGGACGTTACTCTAAGGAAGCATACAAAGATTGTAAGGCTGCACGAATACACTAACAATCCTTACGGATATTGTTGGTGCCAGCCTTTCAACTGTCAGTCGTGTCAAACTGAATTTATCAGTCCAAACGTAAAGAAAAATGTAGTCAGAAAAGAAAAAACAACGCCAAGAGACGACGTATACATGATAAGGGAAAGTGTGAAGGAACTTAGGAAGATTTTGTTTTGTTAATTTGCTGAAGGATCTATCTATCTATCTATCTATCTATCTATCTATCTATCTATCTATCTATCTATCTATCTCATCCTATTACCTTCTATCTATCTATCTATGTTAATGTTTGCGTTCTCTCCTAATTAGTTTCTACCATATGGTCTTGATATATATGCCCTGCTTGATGATTAGATATTTTAAACACAGCTTGCATGTTGTCTTTTTCAAACGTAAAAGGGGTTTTTAATATAAAGTTTGCTATTATTTACACTATTTATAGACGGACTATTATCCTCATCATCTTCCTATCACACTATTTCGGTTATTTTAGATTGGGTACATTACATTTTGCAATCTATTTTTGTTAAAACTACGAAGGCGTAGACCCTTATACGTTGAGCATTATTTCATAAATACAGTATATACTTGTGTCTAAGCCGACTTCATGTATAGTGCGTTCCCTGAATATGTTTGCATGATTTTTAACCCATTGAAAAAATAATTTGATCCGATTATATTGTAATGTATGAATTTACCTGTATAGGTTACCCAGATCGATGTACATTCGAGAAAGGCCGGAGGACACAGCAGCCAGAACGTCGTGATAAAAACAATAAAGATGAGGACAATAGTAAAAATATAAATAGTGTAAATAATGATAATACTTAATTCCAGAAATTAAAAGAAAAATGCTTTAACATTTCTAAAAATTTAGCGAATAGAGCAGATACCTGACGAAGGCCCAGAGTTAGTTATATCCGCCGAAACGCTGTGACGAAAATAAACGACTTCAGTAATATTTCAAAAGTAGAACCTTATCATCTCAAGCCCCAGGTGTGCATATGTGTGTGGTGGGGTATCTTCCAGGCTGTATCTCTTCTTCAGGAATAGACTGAGTTCATCACCTGGCGCCTGAGGCCTTTCTAAAAGAAGACGTATTGCCATTAAATGCTCTTTAAACCGAATTTGTTTCACATCCGGTAATGACGTGGAAACACTGAAAAATACACCTGGATACAGGGCACATTAACGTGGTGTAATGATTAGCAAACTTGTCTCGATGGATCAATTCTTCTTCTTCTAAATGCCGTTTCCCTTCAGAACGTAGGTGATCATGGCCTTCGACATCTCCCTATCCCTAGTGGCTTTTAGCATGCTTTCTTTGGTCAACCCACCCAAACCCCGCTCTGTCATTCACTTGCTCAAGCTCATCAAGTATATTACAAGTTGTTTTCCCTGTCTCTCTTTCTCTATATCTGACCTGTGAGTATCAGATTCTCCAAGCCATGCTTCCTCATAACATGTCCCAGGAAATTTAACTGTCTCTTTCTGATATTAAGTATTAGTTTCTTTTTCGTCTAGATATGAACAAACCTCGTCGTTGCTCACATGTTCGGTCCATGGTAACCTCAGTATCCTTCTGTAGAACCAACTTTCGGTTGTTTTAAGTCTCTTCTTCATCTTTGAGGAGATTGTACTGCGTTCACTGACATATTGAAGAACAGGCATCACATAGAAATCTAGTACTGTATTTCTTTCTAGCTAAATTTTCCTGTTTCTTAATACTCTACACAGCTTCTTGAATGCATCATTTTCCATGCGAATTCTTCGGATCTCTGTGTCGCACTTTCCGTCTTCTGTTAGAACTCTTACACCCTTTCTGTACCTGCTTGATTTCTATATCCTTAGGCTGTAGTTTGCATTTTGGGCTCCTCTTTTTACTGATGACTAAGCATTCATTTTATTTTTTTTTGTAATTTATTTCTAGTCTTTTCTTTCCGCTTTCTTCATTTATCTTCTGTAGGAGATCTTGTGGTTTCCTTTCCGTGTCTGCTATCAGCACTGTATCATCTGTGTATCTCATATTGGTCATATTGTAGCAGCCAATGTAAAATCTGGAATTACATTTTGGGTTCTCAGAACTGTCTCGCTGTACAAGCTGAATAGATCCGGCGAAAAGACATATCCTTATCTTACACCCTTTTCAATCTTTCTATATTTGCTGATCTCGGTTCCTGTCCGTATGTAGGCGGTCTGCTGCTAGTAGATGTTCTTGATTATTCTAGTGTCCTTATCAAATTTATATAGTTTGTTTAGCATTTCTATCAAGTCTTTGAGGGTCACCTCGGTGTAGTGCAATGGTTATCAAGCTTGTCTCGCTATAACCAGTTAAAGCTGAGTAGTGAGTTCGATCCTTACTGGGTTTCCTATAGTTTCAGCCTTGTGTCACATCTAAGTGGAGCTTAGTCTATAAAACACACGTAAACTTCATTTGTATTGACCTTTTTGACAACATTCTAAGCATAAATATCGCGTTTCTTGTTCCCGTGTCCTTCTACGCTTATTAATTCGCAATAACAAGATCTCTCATTTTATATTTTCAAAACCATAATCACAGAAACTTCAGTAAGACTTTAAACCTTGTTCTCTACGTGGTTGATCGACGTTTATCACACAGCTAACATACGCGAAGACTATCGCATATACTTGAATATAGTGTGAATTTTTATAATCAGTTTTTTACGCAAAAATAGGCGGTTGCATTATAAAATTTTTTTAAGAGGTTAAAAATAATCTATTTTCGGTGACCTGTTGCACAGGTAATTTTATGTAACGATTTAAATTCATACAAATCAAAATTCAGGAATCGCACTATACGCCAATAGAAACGGTAGTTATTTAATAAATTATTCTGTATGACAATATATGCCTTCGTAGATGTGAAGAGAAGAGACTGAAGAGTGTAACGTATCTACACAAGAACGAACGAAACAAGAAGAATTGAGGTGAATACGAAATAAACATAACTCTCTTTAGCATTTGTTTATATTTCTGGAATGAGGTAGTATTTACAGTATTTACATTATTCGGAGTATTGTCCTCATCTTTGTTACCAATTGTACGACGTTTTGGCCATTGTACGCTTCCCACTTGTTCAGGTGCTAGGAATTTCCAACCGAACCCTTTATTACAATCACTGGGGTATAACATCCTCACACCTTGCGTAAAGCCCCGATTGGAAGTCATGAGTTATCTCCCTCTAACCCTGTAAGTTACTTGTTCATCACTGCTGTAGCCTGGTATTGAAATATTTTTGCCAGTATCCCAGTTGAAGAAACATTCAACATAATTAATGACTGCATCTACAAACACCCGTCAATCTATCCTTCAAAAATTCAACCAGCAACTCATCGGAAACTGCTGCTCGCTTACAGTATTTGCATTATTCGGACTATTGTCCTCATCTTTGTTGCCATTTGTATGATTTTTCGGCCGTTGCAGGTTCCAGCCTTCTTCAGGAGCTGGGAATTTCGAACCGAACCCTTTATTACAATCACTGGGGTATATCATCCTCATTCCCTGCGTAAAGCCCCGATTGGAAGTCATGAATTATCTCCCTCTAACCCTGCAAGTTCCTTGTTCACCACTGCTGTAGCCTGGTATTGAACTCACAAGTCAGGAATTAACCAACGTCTATATCCACTGGGCGATCTGTCCGATCGAGGCTTTACGCAGGGAATGAGGATGATATACCCCAGTGATTGTAATAAATGGTTCGGTTCGAAATTCTTAGCAACTGAAGAAGACCGGAGCGTACAACGGCCGAAACCTCGTACATATGGCAACAATAATGAGGACAATAGTCCGAATAATGTAAATACTATAACTCTCTTTTTTAAACTATTTTCAAATTCGTGAGCCTAAGCGAAAAATGTATTCTGACCAACAGAAAAAAAAAGGATTGTCCGTACTGAAGGAAAAAAAAACCTGGGCAAATTTCGTAAGCTTGTGTGAATTTTTTTATAACCAATGAAAAGGGAGCGATTGACAAGCTCAAATAAAATAACAGATTGAACTTTCTATGACTCGTTTCATATTTAGTGCCACCCAAAAATAAGTTTGCGTTTAAGCCGATCACGTGATTGAGTTGGCTACTTAATTCCGTTCTCAGTCAGTCAGTCAGTCAGTCAGTCAGTCAGAGAGACGAGAAAGCAGAAAACACAGTCAACACCAGTCACAATGTAACAGAAATTCACGACTGCCTGAGACCCTTATATGTATCCTCTCATCTTTCTTTTTCGTGCTTCCTTTATCTCTCCTTCCTCTTAACCTACTCGCCGTCCACAAAAGAAAGAGAGGAAAAGAAACTTTGCAACTATTTGTTGATATATCCTGCGAAACATTAACTTATATTTTTCTACACAAATCACATTACGCTAAAACAAACGAACTCTTAATTCTTTAAAATCTTTACTACTCTTTTAAAAAGTTTTCACAGTTTAATAATTTCATACATACAATTTGGTGTTATGCTCTTCGATAAATAAGTTTTCATTTATTTATACAAACATATGATTGTAATCTTTCAGTGATTGTTCAACACTTAGCATCTTTAAATGCGGAGAGTGTTGGCTATGTTTATGAAGTGGGCTTGTACCAAACATGGCTGACCGTCTCTACATATGTGGTGCCCCCGCAGAGAACACGCATAGGTATTCTGATCACTACAGAATAAAAGCAATAAAGAGAGCGACATGCAAGCCTAATATCGGGAAAGTTGTAGTTTTGATGCTTAATTGTTTCAAGTTTACATGATAAGGCGCATTAATATTCAACTCAAACAAGATGAATCAATAAAATGAGAAAGCCATAGATAATTATTAGTTTAGTCGTTCCAAATGTGGGTGAGGACTAAAATGAATATAGGCCTTTCTAAATAGGATTTGTCTGGACATTTTGGCGCTAATTCTACTCCAACATATTTCGCATGGTTGTATTCTGGGGAGACGAGAGACGTGGATTTAACGCCACATATGGGTGTCTCATGACACAAATTATGAAATATGAACTGAAGGAGACTAAACATTAAGGTAGTATCATAACATATATGTAAGCATATAAACAAACACGCACACACACAAACAGAAGCACACGCACATACACACAAACACATATACTACAAATAATAAATATACATTTGTTTCCTTATCGTTTAGTACAACTCTGACGTTCATTCACATGTCAATCGTCAGACAGGTAGTGAAAGGTGATATTGATTTATTACCAATAGCACTCACTTTTCGATATATATATATATATATATATATGAAAAATCTCTCAGAGTTAACCAGTAGAAAAAACAATATTTATAAATTTAAGAGACAATGGGAAAACTGTACTAGTTGCCAACGCGTTTCATCCAATGTGAACTTTTTCAAGGCAAAAAAAAAAACGAAATTAATTTATTAAAGACTAAGTTACTAATAATGAAAAAACGAAATGTCTTAGCAAATGAAAGAATTTATAGAACGTTATTTTTATAATGTTAACTGAAAATTACATCAAATACGTGTGGAGTTATTGTTTTTCAAAGAAAATATCTGAATCCATGAACACAGCTATAAAAACAATATCTCCACACGTGACAATATTTGACGTAATTTTCACTTAACAGTATAAAAATACCGTTCTTTCAGTTTCAGTTTCTAAGAACATTTTCTTTTGTTGATTATTTGTTACTTAGTTTTTAATAAATTCATTTCGTTTTTTGCTTTGAAATGTCTCTTTCTTTTATATATATATATATATTATTTTCTAAATATATACTGTTAAATATAAGAGACAATGAATGTCTATTCTGTTTAATCATGAGCTGTTCTAAACATTGTATTTTGGCTTTAATTTCAGGTGAAAATAAAACAAAAATTCTCCAACATTTGAATAATTTTTTATTAAGTTGGTTCTAAGCTTTCGGCTCACATGAGCCATCTTCAGAGAGGTTAAAAAGATGTTAACATAAAAACATACACCATCAGTGACGATTTTAAATATTTCTTAATACAAAATATTTTTTTAATAAAAATTATCCAAATGTTGGAGAATTTTTTCTTTATTTTCACCTACTTACAGGGTTAGGTTTTTTGAACACAGATGTATTTTTGAGATAATATATATTTGAAATTTGCAAACATGTCAAGTCATTCAGAAAAATCAAGTAGAAGCTGAAAATCATTTTTATTAGCGTGTCTGCAGGATGCAACGGTGACGTCAATATTTTGGCCTCGGAACCGGAAATCTTAAGAGAATGTTACAAAAGCTTTCATTAGATCTGATTCCATGTTCCACAAGAGACTGACTTCAGCCCGCCGGCCTTTACACATTTTAACAATTCATATTAAAAAAAAATAATTATGAGCCTAAACCCAGAACTTCAATAAAATAACGAATATATGAGTGAGTTTGGAAAATAATCCCATTTTCCTCTAAATGGCATAAAAAATCACAAAATTCTTTAAATATCATGAATCAAAGTTGACATTTTCATTTTAAACGAATCTTTCATTGAATACTGCTACACAATTTGGTGTGTTGCTACTACTATATATCTTGAGATTCGTGACAAAATTCAAAGAAGGATCTCTAATGCAATTGATTCTTCAGTTAAGTGCCATACGTGAAACACGCTTGCGCGATCATGTCTTTTTCGAGACATGACTGACTGGGCAGAATATTACCCAGCAGTAGGTTTCCATTGCTTTCTGTAGTAGATGGTTGCCAGCTAAAGCTATAGAACCAAATCTGTCCTGTTATTTAACCCATAACTGGAAGGAAGAGACGGATTAATATCTTTCCCAAGGGTATTTGCGTGTAAGTGAATGCAATGAATTCAGCTGGAATTTGAAATCAGCTTTCCGATTTCTCGTTCCGAGCCGATATCCACTGCACCACAACGCACATCCAACGCAATTGATCCTTACCTGGCATATAGATATCAGTCACTTTCACACCTCGTGACGTGTCTGCTTTCATGGCAATTGCTCTGCTTAACTTTTCTCTTTAAGCGCACTGCTAAAATGGCAACTAAGTCTCACAGTTTTAGTGTTGAACTGGTCAGATGAAACCGTCAGTTCTATTCTGACAATTTCTTGTCTCGCACTTCTCAATTGTTGAATTCCCTTCCCATTTTTACTTTCCTGTCACATAAAATTTCCAAAAGTTAAAATGAAACGTCAATCGCTAACTTCTGTCTTTCTGGATTCTGTTCCTTTATTGTCCATTCCATTACTTCTCACTAAATTCCCTCATCGGTTTCCCTAGACTCTCCAAAGTTAAGATACGTTTGGACTTGTCAGATGGGTGATGGCTTGGGAATACCAGATGGTGTAAGCTTCTTTGTGTGGGTGGTATAAAGGTTAATTGTTCGGAATTGTTAATCGGAGAGCCGAGTTCCAGTTCTCTCACTTTCTCTCTCTCTCTCTCTCTCTCTCTCTCTCTCACACACACACACACACACACACACACATATATATATATATATATATATATATATATATATATATATATATAAATAATTATTTATTCCGCTCTACCTAAGTATTGAGCGCTTTTTTGTTAGCTCGTATCGGTTTTTTTTCTTTGGGCTACGTGCTGGCTCGGTTCGAACTCTTTTGACTGAAATTCAGGTATTTAGCTCTTTGTTTTTTAAAACCATTTTTCTTTTCTATGTACATCCGTCGAAGGTTTTTCGACACGAGTATAGTTATTATCTCTTTTATATATATATATATATATATATATATATATATATATATATATATATATATATATAAATGAGTATGGAACGAAGAAAATATTTATAACGTTCAATAATAATTTAAAACAGTGTTCAATATAGAAATAGAGCTATGAATATTTCTTATAAATTATATTTTAGAACATGTTCAAGCTACAATCTACTACACTCTCTTGCTTTAACTATCTCTTTTTCTCTCTCTACTCGAACGTCAACAGAGAACATATGACGTCCATTTTCTATTGCGATATTTTGAATTTGGTGTGTGTGTGTGTGTGTGTGTGTGTGTGTGTGTGTGTGTGTGTGTGTGTGTGTGTGTGTGTGAGCGTTTTTTGATTTCGTATTTATGTTTTAGCATTGTTTTTATGGGTCATCTGGTACTTTTTTATTGTTTGGGGTTATCATTTGAATTTGGGGTGTGTGTATGTATGCGTGTGTATGTATGTATGTATGTGCGTGTATGCATGTCTGTGTATGTATGTATGTATGTTTGTATGAATGTGTGTGTATGCATGTGTGTGTCTGTGTGTTTCTCGGTGTGTGCATTTTTTATGTCGTTTTATTGAGCGAAGGCTTGTATTTTTGTGAATCATTCTTCCTGCATTATTAGTGTGTCATAGTCTGTATTTGGTAAATTGATATTACTTTGAATTTGTCCCCACTGCATTCATGCAAATGTTGGGAGACATATAATTTCCTGTTGTATGATATTTTCATATTTCTTTTATGAAAGGATATTCTATTATTCAAGCATTGTATCGCTCCCACGTATATATTTGCGCATTTGTCGCATTTTAGAGCATAAACTAGATTTTTCGAGTTGCAGCTCAGATCCTATTTTTTTTCGAATGTAGATGTGTTTTCGAATTTGAAGTGTTTTCCTTCTATTATTATGTTGCATAATCCACATCTTTTTTGTTGCATTTTGTTATCCCCTGTGTTGTGCCTTTTCAAATTTCGATGAGATAAAGATGTCTTTTAAATTATTGGGCTGGCGTTTGCTATTAATTATTTTAGTCGTCTTTAAGATTCCATTTATCTTTTTCATTATTGTTGAGGAATTCCATGTGTGTTTTGATCTTTGTGAATAATTCTGGATTGTTTTCGTTATGTGTAGAAACGTATGCTAGAATGTTTTCTTTTTTTCGTGTTTTTCTTGTTGTCTGTTTTGAATTCAGGAGGGATTCTAATGGTATTTCTTTTTCTAGTTGGAAACCCTTGTTTATTAGTGGAGTGGGGTATCCTCTCATTTGTAATGTTTTTCGTAATCCTTCTAGGCGTATTTTACGAAGGGTTTCGTCAGTTACTATCGTGCAAATTCGTCGCGCTAGGGAATAAGGGATGGATTTTAAACACATTTTAGAATGGTGACTCTTGAAGTGGAGGTATTGTTGGGTGTCTGTGGGTTTGTGGTAAATGTAGTTGTTTTCGTTTTTTATGAGTATCTCTAGAAACGGTAATTCTTTATAACTATATTCTAGTGCTAACTTGATTTTGGGGTGCAAGTGTTGTAGTATATTGTGATTACATTGTTCTAGTTAGCCTAACAAATAAAAATAAAATTAAAAAATTGTTTTTTTTATTTTTACGCTCACTAGGAGAAAGATGTAAATCTTACACCTTCCTTCATTTTTAACTATGTATACATAGCCATGTATGCTTCGTCCTTGTGACCAGGACATTCATCGGGCCGACTACCCTCTTGCCTACACACACACACTTACATACACACACTCGCACACGTACACCAAATTCAAAATATCGTCAAAGCAATAAAAACAACCAGCTGACCGATAGAAGACAATTACGAAGATACTTGTAGATAAGGAAGGCGTCTAGAAGATAATTTTAACGTACTAATGAGGGAATCCCAAATCAAAATCATTTCAAATTGGGGTAAGCACTTGATTCATTCATCTGTTTATTTATTTATTTGTTTATTCATCTGTTTAACCATTTATACACGTGCTGGTGTGAGAAGCCACAGATAATTCAACCCAACAACATTTGATTTATTTTATTTTATTTTATTTTATTTTATTTTATGTATTTATTTTTTACTAACTTACTTATTTATAAGCAACAACTTGGCCCTCAGAAACAAAAGGAACTTAATAGGGAAAGCCCCAAGTTTATTCGCCTGAAGAGAGTGAACTTTAGACTCGAAACACAAATACCATTATGGAGACTTAAAGTATCATAACATGTATAATAACAACAGCGATAAATATACACTTTAGACAAAACGTTCACGGCCTCACACACATTTTATTCTCTCTCTCTCTCTCTCTCTCTCTATATATATATATATATATATATATATATATATATATATATATATAAAGGTTTTATTGAAATTTTATTTAAGTTTCGTCGCTGATACATAGCCTTCCAGACCGTGGCTTATCATGGACAGTGCCTGTCTCTTTAATTTTTTTCATCCATTTAGCAATAGCGTTCCTATGAGGTGGTTCTTTATTGTATTCAGTACTAAACTTTCTTTCTACAGCAATAGTAGATTTCAGTTCAGCCAACCAAAATACATATAGATCAAATTAACTTTAAAAAAAAGAAAATATTTTTTTACTTATATAAAAATTGTTGTAAATTTTGTGGTAAAGAATTATTCAATAACTGTCATGGTGGCATCACTCATTACAACGGATTGAATTCTTCCTACAACTACATATACTTCCTCTCACAAGAGGTGGCAGAGAGAGAAAGAGAGAGAGAGGGAGAGAGAGAGAAAGAAAGAGAGAGAGAGAGAGAGAGAGATCCGTAGAAGATCAGCATAAGCAGATCAGCGGAGAGCGATAGGCAGAGGTAGCCAAGACTTCTAGCGTACGACTATTGCGAGTCCTAATTATAGTATTACTTCCTAACCCGTATTTATTTCGTTCTACTAACAGAGTTCCAAGTATTTGTATTTTGGTGTGCTTAATATATATATATATATATATATATATATATATATATATCGTTATTTTCTATTTCTGTGTTTGTATTATTTCTTGCTGAACTCTTAACTGGGTCCACAACAATAACTATACTTAAAAATAGGTACATTGAACTTTATAACATTTATACAGATTATTTCTATCACAAATACAAAAAAAGTTATATTTTTTTAATGTGCACACGGTTTGTATGGACATCCTATATATATATATATATATATATATATATATATATACTCATATGCAAATGAATTGAAACAGTGCGAATAATGTCTTCTTATGATCTTTCACACTTTCCTTGATCACGTATGGTTAGTGTTCTCGGGTTAAAATATCGCAGAAAAACGTTATTTAAAAATGGACTCAATGTTATGTCTGTGGTAACTGACAAATTTGTAACTCAGCGTCTTCCTTTTTCTAGATTAGTTTCCATCCAAGGTAGAGAATTCAGTCTATACTGATATTTAACCATGCATTTTCAGTACTAAAGAAAAGAAAAGAAAAACAAGAAAAATAACGATAATTTCATTTATATTGCACACCTGGAAACAGATGAGGAATGGAATGGTCAAAAAGTTGTGGTAGTGTAACCGTACGATCAATAAACTTAATATCTTCTGAAATAAAACTGAATAAAGTCAAACTTATAGAATCTAACTTAGGAATTTATGTTTTGAAGAAATATTCCAGATTTCCTCTTTAACATAATTCCGTTTTCTTTTCAGACAGTTCTCCAGGTATTTAGCTGATACTTCGTATTTAAATTCATTTCTCTTTCTTTTTCTTTTTAACGATCCAAAAACAAACGCCCTGCGTTATCTGGGAGTGACCATTTTCAGACCGAAGTTGTATAATATATTGTGTATCGGTATCTTTCTTAATGAGAAACCAGCAAGTTGAATTAATGAGCTATGCACCGAGCAGAGTTGAACCAATGAACTTGGCACGCTTTACTGCAGCCGATGACTACTAAAATCATATAAAAAAGAAAGAATTCCAGTGAAAAGAAAATGTCAAGAAATTAAAAGAACAGTAAAAGCAACCGAATTTCTAGAATTCACAACATTATGACCAGTCTGTCAAGTTACATCTGACCGGATATTTCGCACACCAATCGAAATCAATTCCTGAGGAAATACAAAGTTCATATTAAATGTTTTTCAAAGAAGACATATCCTACGTTAAATAGTAGTAGGTTTTAAAATTTGGCTTTTTACTAGTGATGAAATGTTTTCGGGTCAGTCCTCTTCACAAAATTAACTAAATCTTATCATTTTCCAATACTGGTCACACAACTAACACATTTTCTGTTAGGCTAACTTGACATTTATGAAAAATTAGTACAATTCTTTAAACGTATTAATCAACACATGACAAAACTGTAAGCTAAACAGTAGATAATACTAAAATGCGGTATAGGACATGCATTGAAAAAAAAAACCCGAAGTACTTGAATGTATTATATAAAATAACCTATATTAAAACAATAAGGAATTTTAAAGTAAGGAATTTTAAAAAGTGTTCAAAAATTCAAAAACTGTTTTATTCTTATGAGTTTTCAGATTTTACAACTCCTTCAAAATGACAAATTCTTAAAATAAAATAAATCTATGTTGCTTATATAGAGTTAACTACAAACAAACATACACATAATGTTACTTGTATTTGTCAAATCCTTATTTTAATAAGAATTAAAGCGTTTATGAAAAAAGGATGACTATAATATGATATTAATAAAGACTGGCAAACAAAATTATTGTTCTTGATAATGAGTAGCGTTGGCAAACTATTTTTGATAAAACAAAAAATATTAGTGAGTTTCTGTGTAAATTGGATCCAGGTAGATGACAGATTTATGCAAACTGTAAAAAATAGATAAATAATCACAGAAGCAACTGTCTGTTAAAATAAACTTTAATGGATTCATCTTCCCCAAATACATACATGCATAAAACTGCGTATATATATATATATATATATATATATATATATATATATACAAATGGTCGAAAGATTTTTCATTTTTCTCTTGAATATTTCTGACCATTTCCTTAGATTCCAGTGAAAATTCAATTTGAAAATAAATTAACCGTTTCATGAGTAGTTTGGCTTTTTAGAAACAATATTATATTGTGTCTGTTGATAATGTTGGTACTATATGCATATTGCGTTTTTTTGTGCGACGTTGGTCTTACTAATTTCTTTTTTCAAGAATCATATTTTCACCTGTCATATCGATCTTTTTATTTCTTGTATCTGCACAGGTTTTCATTTTCGTGCGATTTTTCCTAATTAAATATATTTAGCATGTTTTTTGTAAATGTGATAAAATTGCCTATACTCAGGAGAAGACATCGAAATCCAACGGTGCACAACATAAGTAAAAAGCGAATTTTAGAATATTTCCTTGCAGATAAAGATGCAAAGAGATGTGGTTCTGCAGAAGCATGCTAAGAATACCATGGATGGAGCATGATAGTAAAGAGAGATTTTAAAGAAAATCTAATCAAAAAGCACGATTATACTTTAAATTTGATAGATACATTCGGAATTTCTAGAACTCGTAATGAGGAAAGCATGCTTAAAAAACTCAACGCTCTCCAGACATTTTGATTAATATTTAATAAAAAGTTGGGAGGTAAGTCAAGCTGAAAGCTTTTCTGCATCAGATATAGATACATCCAAAGTAACAAACAGGACGTTTCTTCCAGTAACTTTATTTATACAGCCTCTTTAATATAAATTACGCCATAATTAAGATAAAATAGTGTTTTGAAGATGAACCCACTTTTGTGGAATACAACTTGGATTAAAATACTGACGCTGAGAATCATCGAAAAAAGTATGCGAATTCGGTGGGCAGTTTGCGTTACCATAAAGGGTTAAGTCTTTTCAGTTCATTGTGGTTTATGCATCCAATGTCAATGTAGAGCGGTCTGATAGGTACTTCCCGTTCCCAAGAAGTGTGCACTTGTGCGAGGAGGAGGCCCACCGTTTATTTCGAGGTGAGTGATTCTTCTATCATGAATACCGGTTAGCCGTCAAGTTTTCTTTACGGGTGACGAAAAGTAGTTGTTCCGTATTCATTACATCATGTATTAATTATAGGGTGCGTTTGATGATCTCCGCTTAATGGAGCAGGAGCTTCGCTCCATATGGCCTTCGGTGCCAGTGTTAAAATGCCTCAATGATGATGCGGCATCACTCACCTGGCTGGGGATACGAAGAGTCTTCTGGGTCAGTAAAAACTTTCTTCAGTGGGTTAGGGAAATTTGTCCAACTGTGTCTGATGCGGTAAGTTGGTGGAAACAGATTTCAGCAAGACTACGTCGACTCTAAGCGACAATGTATTTCTTGATCGTGTTATCTTTGTTCAATGCAACAAAGACATAACGAGTACTGACAATGACAACCATAAAATAGAAAGTAAATTCTTTTATTAGTGAACGATACAATGTAAAAAAATATGAATAAAAAGAGTTATTACAATAAGAACTCTCTTCTGGTTTCTTGCTCCAAAGTTACTTTCAAAAAGTTACATGTAATGTCAATCGTTATCTTCTGTCTTAATCCTTTTCCTTTAATTGTCTCCCTTCCTTAATAGTGTTATTTTTTTCATATTCTCTAACATTCACTTATTGAGTCTTAGTTGCTTTATTGCCTTGCTTGGGATGAAATAATTTAAAAAACATCAACATTAAGTGCCATACGTGACACACACTTAAGCGACCATGCCTCGAAAGAGACAGGACTTACCGAGCAAAAGATTTTGTCGCAGTAAGTTGCCATTAAAAAATCACACGAACAATTAAAAGCCTAATATATTATATGTCCTTTTTTATGTCTAATTACTTTTTACGAAAGTTTACAAATTAACGCATATATTTTTGGCAAGTTTCGATGTAAATTTGATTTTATCATTCTTTGTTTTAATGCATTAATTCAAATCGCTTCTAATTATTCCTCATTTCTTGACTATTTGCATCAGAGTCTTCGTGCAACTTTACAAAGACGATTAACTTTCAGAAGATCTTTCCCCTCACCAGCCATATTGAACATCTTTATAATGAACTGTACCGTCGATTAGCGATGCGCAAATACTTGGAAACCTTTACATTTCTTTTTCCTGGTTTTTGCATATTAACAATTGCCCCACGTTTATACTGAGCTTCTTTGTATTCACCATAGAGGAAAAAGTTGAAAACAAGTAATAATAATTTGTTTCGGAGGCAAGACTTAACAATGCAGCGTTTCATGGTGCCAACATTATTGATCGAGTAAGTTATATGGCTGCGTCAAATGGTTCTAAGATGGAAAATAAAGTACGTTTAAATGTTGACTCTGTTTATAAGGTTTAGGTATTAATATTTTATGGTGTGTGTTTTAAGTATTTTGGAAAGACAGGATATTTTTGGAAAGACATGATAAATTACTAACCACCAACTGTAAGAATGTATGTTTGTTAGCAAAAAGAAAACAACATACGAATTACAAACTGTAAACGCAAAACTTCAGCAAATACGAAAATTTAAATATCTAGAATATGTTTTAACAGAGCGTAGAACATGTGACATCAAAATCTTAAGACGCATTAGGACAGTGAAAGAAGACTTTCAAAAACTAAGTACAGTATTAAGAAATATTGATAGACTGGAGGGTGTTTAATTGATTTTTCTTTTACGGTTTATCAAACGTTTGCAGGTTTTAAATAACATGATAAACCGTAAAAAACAAACCAATTACAAAAAGAAAATCAATACATAGGAAATATTTTTAGACTGTAAGACATTTTTGAGATAATAAGGATTAATGATTCAGTCAGTCAGTCAGTTAAGTGCCATACGTGATACCCGCTTGGGTGATCATGTCTCAAAGGAGACATGACTGACTAGGCAGAAGATTATCCCGCAGTAGGTTACCGTTGCTTTCTGCGGTAAGTTGACTGCCAGTTAAAGCTATAGAACCAAATCTGTCCTATTATTTAACTCATAACTGGAGGGAAAAGACAGATTAATACCTTTCTCAAGGGTATTTGTGTGCAAGTAAATGCAAGGAATTCAACTGGAATTCAAACTCGGCTCCCCGAATTGTCGTTCCGAGTCGATATAATGATTAATGATTCTAAATATTAATCCATGCCAGAGGAGATGATTCATACCTTTTCATAAAGCTATTTTCGCCTAAGTGGATATAAAGAACAAGACAAGTATTGGAACTTTGCTCTCCGATCTTCATTTCCAAGTAGTTAACCAAAGCACCCACAAGCACATCCAAGTTCACAGCATCTGGTTTTTCCAAGCGGTCACCCATCTAGGAACTAACCGGGCTCGACGTTGTTTAACTACAGAGATCGTACAAGAACCGGTATTTCAATTAGATATGATTGTAAGCATGAAGAAACAAGAAAGTTTCGTTTCAACCAAAGAAAAGAGTACTGTGCTGTCGTGTAATATCAGCCATCCTATATAGAAGTGGATGCTAGACAATTTCATCACAAATGAAGAAAAGATTCGAGGTAACAGAAATTTGAAAGAAAATGTAAAAAAAGTGTAGGCATTTATACATAGCATCAGAAAAAGATAGTTGAAAATACAGAGGAAAGCGGGCTTAGAAGATTTGAAACTCACATGAGAGAGTAAAGTCAAAAGGGACAGAGAAAAACAGCGTATAAACTCCTCAACGAGTTTGTACAAGATTAGATTAGAAAAACAGTAAGATGTCAAATTTTAATGAGAGCAACAAAGGAGAGGAAATTGTGGAGAACCATAATGGCTCACGCCCTGAAGTGACGCGGCACATAGGAGAAAATACTAAGAAGAATAGCACATGTAAAGTTAATGAATGAAACATACAGTTATTTATACAACTAGTTATTGTACTGATATAAATGAATAGCTAGATAATAAAAAAATTGAAGATAGATAGATAGATAGATAGATAGATAGATAGATAGATAGATATATATATATTATAATCACTTGTAATAAAAATATTATAATAATATATTGCTGTACATGGTACTGAACACTTTTTAAAAATAAATGCTACGAACTACAGTTTTACTCTCATTTGTTCTTTCTCTTATTTAGCTAGATACATAGAGAGATGATAGATGATACAAGGCTAATAGATACATGAAGATAGATAGATAGATAGATAGATAGATAGATAGATAGATAGATAGATAAAAAGAACAGGATGAGATAGATAGATAGATAGATAGATAGATAGATAGATAGATAGATAGATATTATAATCACTTGTAATAAAAATATTATAATAATATATTGCTGTACATGGTACTGAACACTTTTTAAAAATAAATGCTACGAACTAGAGTTTTACTCTCATTTGTTCTTTCTCTTATTTAGCTAGATACATAGAGAGATGATAGATGATACAAGGCTAATAGATACATGAAGATAGATAGATAGATAGATAGATAGATAGATAGATAGATAGATAGATAGATAAATAAAAAGAACAGGATGAGATAGATAGATAGATAGATAGATAGATAGATAGATAGATAGATAGATAGATAGATAGATAGGATGAGGATAGATAGATAGATAGATAGATAGATAGATAGATAGATAGATAGATAGATAAAAAGATAGGATAAAAAGAACAGGATGAGATAGATAGATAGATAGATAGATAGATAGATAGATAAATAAAAAGAACAGGATGAGATAGATAGATAGATAGATAGATAGATAGATAGATAGATAGATAATGAACAGACTGAGAGATACATAGCTACATAGATAGACAGAAAGGCACAGATAGGTATCAGTGCATAGGTATCACAAGGTTGAATTCTCTTGATATCTATTAGTCTAGAAATCCGAATGAATGCGTAAAACTAGACAAAATGGTTGACATTTTATCGAAACCGATTAAGTGATTAATCAAATGAGAATAAATAAATATCTATTAAAGTAAAAACAACTAAAAATACAGAAAAAATTAAGGAAAACTAACATTGAGAAAAACTAAAAATTGCTTCAGATATAAAAAAAAGAAGACATTTTACATCTAATGGCGATATTCATTAATTTTGACGTGATCAGACACAAAGGCAAACTAAAATGGCTCCCAGTAAGAATCCACAATCATCTTTACGGTTATTTGATTAACTTTGATGTTTCCGGAGGAGCACAAAAATATTAAAGAACGAAAAAAAGGATCAAATCCGGCACAAGGCCAAAATATAAACATATCAATTAAAGATCGAATCTAATACCTGCAGCTCCATCACTGGGTGCCAGGCGATGGTTGCAGTTGTATATATATATATATATATATATATATATATATATATATACATGATGAAATATGAACCCGTATATCATGCTGGTCTTAACCACACTTCCAGGCGCATATATATATATATATATATATATATATATATATATATATATGCGCCTGGGAGTGTGGTTAAAACCAGCATGATATACGGGTTCATATTTCATCATGTTAAGAAGGCGAGTTTTTAATGTCATCGAATTGGGTATGCGATCCCAACGAGAGGTCCAAATGTGCGGTAACTTTGGAAAAGTGCGTGAAAACATCGAGCCTGGCCTTATCACTAAAAATGGGTAGACGGTACTTTATTGAAGCCGCCGAATCACAAGAAATCGTGGCCGAGGGATTTAGCTAACTGGTGACAATGCCAGATTATGTGCTTCCGCCCAGAAACTGTAACTAGTTGCAGTATTAACAACAGATAAGTTTCTTCGTGTGTTGAACCAGCAGACGTCTGAGTAAGCGTTCACAACAGGATTTAGCGAGTAGGAAAACACAGAGATCACCACCGAATGGCGATTGGTATTGATAGCCTAGCAACGTTTCATTTGTAAGGAAATAGTTGCAAGATAAAGAAAAAGCTATTCGGACTTTCCATAATACATATTTTCACAACTCTGTATCTTGAATACAGAGAACATTTATACCATAAATATAGCATACCTAAGAAATAAAAAACTATATTTTATCCAATATATATATATATAACCTGTTTATATACAAGGGCAAAGGTCTCTCTGGTTTATCAAGGCTTTTAAATTTGAAAATGTTCATAAATATTCATAGGTTATTGAAATGTCAGTCAAATTATATGGAGGATAGAAAGTGCCATAATTCAAAATCTCGTAAGACAAAAGTGAGCGAGTAACACTGAATTCTTTTTTCATAAAACGGTTTTCTCTTCAGTTTGTTCCTTCACAAATACATTTTATCTCAAAATAATTTAAATATAATGGATATCCATATTTGAATAGAAGGCCCGCTCTTTTAAAAGAATGTATTTATTCTCCTCTACGCACCAGAATATTAGATACATTTTATTAAAACAAAATATGTATTTCCCGGAGTGCACAATTTTCTGATGTGATTATAGTCGTTGTCCCATATTGAAATCATCACTAGACAACTCAATGTTGAAAGTGTTGACAAGGTACACATTTCTTTTCATTTGAGCAGACAAAAAATGGAACGCACAATGTCAACGCGCTTGGATATTTTCACGAAGCCTTATTCAGATTAATAAGCCTCAATCAATTTGTTTTTTCGGATTCTTGAGGTTCTCTTGAGTTTTCGTCATTTTCAAAACTGATCTAGGGTATTAAAAAACACTAAGATGTATGAGAATGACTCATCTCTGCTCTGACAGAAATTACTGTCAAATTTACTTTTTAGTATTTGATCGAATACGTATGCAAAACATCATTATTGAATGTTGAAATACAATAAATAATATAAATTATATTTTAACAGATGACGGAAAATGTGACACCATAATCCAAAGATGCATTTGGATAGCAAAATATGCATTCAATAGCTAAGTGAAATATTAAGAAACAGGAAAATTTCATTAAAAAACAAAAAATACTTAATTTCTCTGTAATATCAGTCATCTAATATGGTAGTTAATACTGTATCATTTCAGTCGTAGAAGTAACGCGATGCAACCGAGAGGTAGATGCTGAGAACAGCATGGACGGTGGATGTCAGTAACGATGATATTTTAAGGAAAATGAAAACGAAAAGAACGCTTTCCTTAGGATAAATAATAAAGGCTTGCAAAACTTAACACGCACAGGGTATACAGATACAGAAGCAAACAGTAAATTTCTTATTTAAACTGTTGGAAAATGCATTGGAATATCGAAAGATGTCTCTTCAAAGTAAATAATATATTAAAAAACGGAAATTTAATTAAAAACGAATAAAATAGTAATCCTCTCATACAGAAGTGTATACCGAAAACTCTCCTCACAGATGAAGAAGAGAAGTGAGGCAATAGAGATTTGGTGATACAGAGAAATACTGAGAATGTCGGGGACGGAGCCTGCAAGCAACTAGGACATTTTAAAGACAATGGAAACAAAAAGGATAATTATGCCTAAAATTATAAAAAGAAATACAATTAAAAGTTTCTAGGAAACATAATGAGGAAAGAAGGCTTCGTAAATTTTACATTCACAGATCATTAAAGGCTGGAAAGACCAAGGATAACATCTAAAAATTTTCATAATGAGCTTGTGTAAATGGATAGCAGAAAAGAACAAAGAGTGGATAGAAAGAATATAAACACCAGAATATGACATTTCATCACCGACGACTCAACACCGGCCAACTCATCTCCGTAACAACTCGCTACCAACCTACTCAGCTTGAGGACAACTCAACATTGGCGTCAAATTCATGGGTTCAGACTGGCGTTGGCTTTACTAGTGCGCATATCTCTTAGATCGGCTTTGAGTTGTAGAGATTTTGAAAGTTTGACTGTTCTTGCTAGTAATTTGTTAGTTACAACAGACTATTTGGCTGACTGGTGTTTAATTTTTAAGATTGGATAAATAACCATGATAAAGCAAACAGAAGACTGAACACAAAGATTGGGATTAGACAGACCGCAGTATAGAGATTCATAACACACCTGCAAAAGTTGCAAAGAAACCGTCATGCATTTTCGAGCGCATTTAATTGGAAGTCATCATAAAATTACAGAAGTCTATATAGGCAGATTTTTTAAAAATTGCAGACTATCTTCTTTTTCACAACGATCACCAACTCAAGTCATGCATTAAAAAACATTCCTTAATAAATTAACCCTCTAGGGCCATTCGTATCATATTTGATACAGTATGAAAACAAGCCTTGAAAGAAATATTTTCCTGAAAAATTTTTTAAGAGAAATATTTTATGAATTTCAAATGAAAGCAGTACTGACTGCTCAGTCAACGAATACCAAATGTTTCCTTATAGGGAAATACCACATGTTTCCTTATAGGGAAATACTGTATGAAATATGATACGAATGGCCTAGAGGGTTAAGTAGTAATTAGTGGGGGATCTGTTTATTACTTCATAACAATATAGAACTGATCCCCCACTTTATGACACGTAGAAGCCTTAATCATATTATATTATTAACCCTCTAGGGCCATTCGTATTATATTTGATACAGTATGAAAACAAGCCTTGAAAGAAATATTTTCCTGAAAAATTTTTTAAGAGAAATATTTTATAAATTTCAAATGAAAGCAGTACTGACTGCTCAGTTTATGAATACCAAATGTTTCCTTATAGGGAAATACCAAATGTTTCCTTATAGGGAAATACTGTATCAAATATGATACGAATGGCCCTAGAGGGTTAAGAGAAATATTTTATAAATTTCAAATGAAAGCAGTACTGACTGCTCAGTCAATGAATACCAAATGTTTCCTTATAGGGAAATACGAAATGTTTCCTGATAGGGAAATACTGTATCAAATATGATACGAATGGCCCTAGAGGGTTAAGAGAAATATTTTATAAATTTCAAATGAAAGCAGTACTGACTGCTCAGTCAATGAATACCAAATGTTTCCTTATAGGGAAATACGAAATGTTTCCTTATAGGGAAATACTGTATCAAATATGATACGAATGGCCCTAGAGGGTTAAGAGAAATATTTTATAAATTTCAAATGAAAGCAATACTGACTGCTCAGTCAATGAATACCAAATATTTCCTTATAGGGAAATACTGTATCAAATATGATACGAATGGCCCTAGAGGCTTAATAAAAATTGACAAAAAATTTCATAGTTTGCATGCCGTTAAATTGTCCCCGCAATGGATAGGTTGGAGGTGAGTTGTCCTGGTGTTGAGTTCTTACGAAGATTAGGTGGCCGCTGTTGATTCGGCGGCGTTGTGTTGGCAGTGATAAATCGTCCTGCACCCAACTAAAACTGCTAACACCTTACAATTTGCTAGGAAGTTATTGAGACTAATGATTGTTAAATTTCTGAAGAGACACGTATATGGAAAAGTTCTCTTGTTATATTGAACGTATTAAACTATTCCTGGGTATGACGATAAACTATATCCGGTAGCAATGCTTCTGATCGGGAGATTAGAGGTTTTGAGGAGCCTGCTAATACCTCTTATTTGCTGTTGTTTCCAGGTACACATTAACACTAAGAAAATATATAAATACATTTTTATAGCAAAAATAGCAGGAATACATTTTCATATGAAAGATTACCAACAAGAGGTTTTATCTTTAGTGATGACATACAATTGCGTTCTAAATATATTTAAAGGCCATAAAATTATGTTCTGAATACTTAAATTTCAGCACTGAATAACCCGTAGAAATGATGATATTCTGCTAAATAAAACCAACCAACCAACAACCTATCAAACTGTTTTTGTTTTGTTTTTGTTTTGTTTTACTGACGCTAAATATGTCGATAATTGTAAATCGAATTCGGAATGATCAAATAGAAACGAGTTAAGAAAAGTAATCTTGGAGAGAAATAATTTTATTTACAACTCTATTTGTGGAAAAGATGTATTAATTTTTAATAAAAAAAATTCGCGTGGAACTAATGATATCAAGTGTTGTGATGTTAGGCGGAGAAACAAGTTAGTCATCTGATTGTTAATGTCAGCTATTATAAGAAGCGGATGTGGTATAATGGATATCGGCTTGGATTTGTAAGTTGGTTAAGCCGAATTCGAATTCCAGTTGAATTCGTTTCATTATACCTGCACACAAATACTCTTGGGAAAGGTGTTAATAGATATCGTTTCGCTCTAGTTATGTATTAAATAGCAGGACAGTTTGAGTTCTTTAACCTTAGTTGCCAACTGGTCTACCAAAGCAAGAAACGGCAACATACTGCGAGAAAATCTTCCGCTTAGTTAGTCATAGATCGAAAGAAACTCGATCGCACATGCGTGTATCACGTATGGCAATTAATTGACTGACTATAAGAATCACGTTCGACTTATTCTTACAAGTTTTAACTTTTCCTCAGTCCAGTGATTTGTGTGCACATAATGAATTGAAAGTACCGGTAAAAAAATACTGCCCCATTCACATTTTCTACTTATTTTGCACTAGCCATTTACAACTTGTTTTATTTTGTGTCACGTCGGGTCTTGTAGCAAGTAAAACCGGATAAGCAACGCTGTCGTTTTCAGTCAATAATGCTGCATTCACTTTCGCACAAATGTAATTGGGAAAGGTTTGAATCTATCTCTTCTGTCTTATCTGAATTTGCAATCGTATGTGGTTTTGGCAGGCCTCATAGTTGAACTGTAACTATGGTTTGCTCAGTATAGTTGAAATATAAAACACAGATTGACTCTGTAGGTGTTGAAGAAACGTAAAAGGCTTTGAACGGACTGTCATGTTAAGTAATGAGTAGCCATGCTGAAAATGAGAAAATCTCACGGATTGGAGGTGTGTCATCAAGGGAATTTAAAAACTTTTAATAACCTATTAATTTTAATAACCTATTAATTTTAATAACCTATTAATTTTAATAACCTATTAATTTTAATAACCTATTAATTTTAATAGCCTATAAAAAACCTACTAATTTAATGCAGCGTGAATAACCAAAGTAGTGTTATACAATGAAAGTTGGTAAAAACATTTAGAATATATTTAAAATATACATGAATAATGCTGATAAGAATTTGTTTGGGCTTTACCAGATTTTATCATTGCTTATTTATTGTTCAAAACTTTTACATACTATTGTTCGCAAGGCCCAAGATTTGCTCAAATTAGCGAGTTACTAAATAAGGTTGTGTAAGTATGACACTTTCATTTAAGTGTCAAAAAGTTGACTGGCGAAATTAATTAAATGAAAATTAATTAAATGAAAATTAATTAAATAATAATTAATTAAATCATTATAATAATTGATTTATTAAACCATTATGAAAATAAGTTCATTCTGGATATCCAATATTTTTAAGAACCAGGTGCAGTACACCAAGGTCATTAAGTATAAAGATATCTAGACCCAAGCGGAAGGCTGACCTATAAACTGTCACTAAAACAAAACACTCTGCAGGTGTAATGGCATGTCAAAAAATTACTTAAATTTCAAAATATAAACATATTTTGAGCGTGGCAAACAGGTGGGTTGCTTCACCCGGGGATTGAGTGCAAGTATGGCACAAGGTAATAAATCATTGATCAACCAACCACAGGGCCTGCTTCTTGTTAACCCACCCCGATGACTGGGACTAATTTGCTGAACCAATCGGATGCAACGCAGGGGGGTTGTTACGACGATAGCCATTGGCCGGTGATCCCTATTGGCTAACCAATCAGGAGCTAATTACTCAGGATTCGGGCGCATAAATAGAGAACACCCAGAGCAAAAAATCGAGTCGGTCACTCTTCGCTGCCCAGAATCGAATCCGTTACCACTGCATACTCCATCATGGACACTGCCTAATTGCAGTTAAGATTTCTTCGAGTTAAAGAAACTTTTCCGCCAGTCAACTACATTCACCCTTCACTTCGCGGTCTTAGTTTTAACTTGATAAGAAATGATTGTATACCAGTGTAAATAAATGTTTGTTACTGTTTATAACAAACGCTTTTCTTCATTTCTTTGATGGTGTGGCAACTATTCTTCTACTCCGACGTCAAATTCAACACTCCATCGACTGAATTGTATCCATCCCCACTTTCGCGGATCTTAAGAAACAACGTGGGCGCGGAGGGGATCAGAGAACATCCAGTCTGGAACATGTGGTAATCACGAAACCATCGGCCAACCCGGTATCGTGAAGATATAGTACCACATAAGGGCGGAAGTAAGAATTAGTAAGAATTGTACATTATATATTTTGGCTAAATCATGTCTGACACTAGAGTTGAATAGATTGCAGTGATCCTCTCGGGCGTCTGTTCCACAGTGTAACAGTTCTTGGGAAGAAGTCTGAATGGAATTTCCTCTTTACTAACAGAATACAAAGAGAAATAATATGAGTCGATTCTTAGTACGTGGCATGATAGGTTCTGTCTTTGAAGTCTGGACTAATGTAACTTGTATGAACATTTTCTATAAAAATAGCGGCGTAGTAGCGAGAGACTGGTAACTTGTCATCTGTAGAAAAGGGTTGAAGGGTAGAAAAGAATTTATCCCACCCACAAAGCTTCCAAAACGCTTTTGAAATTTATCAAAGCAGAAAGTGGGGAATAGGCTACTCCAGGTCAGATATGACAACCATTTTCCATTTTTTATTTTAAATGCGCAACATGACAGAAGGAGTTAGGAAATTACTTAATCGTGACAGAAAATGATAAGTATGGAGTAATTCTGATTTTCAGTATACGTTACGGGCCTCTCAATGAGAATGACAACTGTCTACCTTGACATCTTCTGTTCTGTGTTAATAAATCATTACTGGCTTGATTTTAGAATTATTGAAATTTAATAGTTAATCAGCCACACCGCATTGACTTGTTAGCAAAGTCAGAGGACAGATCCGCTGTCAGACACTACTCATCTAGATGAGTGCAAGGTAATTTTATATCTATAAATAAGTTCTAAAGACACAGACCACAGAAAACTTTTGATTAGTCCAATATTCAATAAAGCTTAATAAATTAATATTAGGTTACATAGTCATGTGGATTCCATGTCATTTTAAAACATTCACCAGTCTCTGTTTATTGATTTTGTTTATGTTTAAACCATTTTGGCGTAAACCTTACTTGCATAATAAAGATATAACTTAACAGAAAAGCATCCGTCTGCAAACTAAATCAATAGTTGCTGTATTTATTAGCGTTTCCTAGAAATATTATTTACTGAATGTAGTTTTCCATGTTCTTCTACATCGCTTTCAATAGTAGCTCAGTTGTATCTGTTATACGGATTGTTTTTTTTAATCAAGTTCATCTGATGTAAGACAATAAAGCCACCGAGACGCAAGGGGATACTGGGTGTAAAAGAATTAGAACAAGGAACATTGGTAAGAAGCGGGAACAGAAGGCGAGTAATCAGAAGCAGATCAGATGGCGATTAACATTAGATTTAATTTTTTGCGGGTTGTTGTTCAGGTTCCATATTAGAAAGGATGGGAACCGAAAAAAGAGTTCTTAAAGCGACAAGTGCAAGAAAAGTAACTTCAAGCTCGACTGTAAAATGGTGAGACCTCGTCGCTCGTATAGTCAGTCAGTCGGTTAAGTGCCATACGTGATGCGCGCTTTTGGGCGATCATATCTCGAAAGAGACATGACTGACTAGGCAGAAGATTATCCTACAGTAGGTTGTCATTACTTTCTGCAGTAGACTGGTTGCGATCCAAGGCTATAGAACCCACTCTGTCCTGTTATTTAACCCATAACTAGAGGGAAGAGACGGATTATTATCTTTCTCAAGGGTATGTGCGCGTAAGTGAATGCAGGGAATTCAACTGGATTTGAACTCGCTTAAATTTAAAGGGGTAAGACACAGTAGCAAAAAGGTCATCCGAATAGTGACCATAAAAGTATTCATATAAAAGGCTAAAGGCGGCGATCGTTTGCGGTGGAAAAGTGACTGAATTCGAGATGCCAGACCAGGGCGAATAATATTTCTGATTCTTCTTTGAATATTATCAAGCAGCTCCAGACAGATAACAAATGCATCGGAATATATGTGGCAGCAATAATCTAAGCAAGGGCGAAAAGTAGACATATAGATATGTAAGATAGACTCTAGAGAAGAAAAACCATCTACGACATACTGGACCAACCTTCCTGGCAGCTGACCTAGAAATGGAATCAGTATAGGAGAAGAGGAAATTGAACAGAATAAGCTCAGAAGTGGTTTTTGTCCATCACAAGATGCTGCAAAATGAAAAATTAACCTAAAAGCTCGAGTCATATTATTAAATAGCCTCGTCAAAGCTAGGCTCTCATATGGATGTTATCAATAGGGGGAACCAATGAGCTAAGTCCATCGGAGCAGACTAACAATCGGAGCAGACATGAATTCATAAAGTCTAGATACAATGGAAGAAAGTAATATTATTTTGAAAATACAAAATTGTGGCAGGAGGCCAAAAGGGGGAAATAAGCAAAAGGTCGGTCTTTAAAATGTCTTATCTCGTCACGATTACTGATCAAAATATACTACAGTATTCCTGACACCAAAACAACACATTCTTACCACAGCTGCCATAATACCACAAAAACTCTGAGAAGTCCTAACTAGCTCCATGTCTACAATTTGTCTGTGTGGGGGAATAAAGTATTAAGAAACAGGACAATTTCACTAGAAACAAAGAGGAGAGTACTGTATTGTCGATTCTTTAATAAGGCAGTGAATGTTGGACAATACTTCGAAAATGAAGAAAAAACTTGAAGCAGCTGAAATGTGGTTCTACAGAAGGATGCTGCGGGTATCATGGACCAAGCATATGAGCAATGACGAGGTTTTGGAAAGGATAGAGACGAAAAGGAAATTAATACTGAGCATCAGAAGAGACAACTAAAGTTCCTGGGACATGCAATGAGGAAGGTGGGATTGGAGAACCTGTTACTAACAGGCCAGATAGAGGGAAAAAGAAACCGGGGAAAGCAGCAGATGACATATTTGAAGGACTGATAAGATGGATGATGGAACGGGGATTGCATGATGCAATAGGAGAAAACATGCTAACAGGGACAGGGAGAAGTGGAAAGTCATGATCGCCTACGTCCTGAAAGGACATCGCACATAAAAGAAGAAGAAGAAGAGGGAATAAAAATAACAATTTTTAAAAATGTAACCCAAAAGAGGAAAATTTATCTTCTGTCTCCTTAATTCTTACTTTTTCATTGTTGTCTTTCTTTAATAGGAGTTTTTTCTCGTATTCGTTGACATTCATTCACCTCATGCGTCTTAGTAGCTTCATTGCCTTGCTTGGGATGAAATCGTTAAAAAGAAAAGTAAAAACTAGATACAACCTTTTTTTTCAGATCAATATTTAAAAAATGACTCAAGTGAATGAACCCAACTCATTTTGAAAAAGATTATACTTCGTCGGATTTCGTAGGCTGGCGTCACTCAAAGATAAGGCGCTTTAACCAAATAACAGCGGTCACATCACTTGAAGAGTTGTAACAACAGCAACAACTAAAATATATAGCATATATAAATCGAAAGTAGAATAATTATGTAATGACGATGTTGATTTTCTACGCTATCTTTATCCAAAGGTTACGAAAGAAACCCGCATCAACTGTGGAAAGATACAGTCTATTTAGTAACCTTGAGTAACCTGACTGACTGAGAAACAGTTTTAAAGTTTTTTTATAAATTTCAACCGACAGTAATCTTAACTGTTCGGTCAACGAAAGCCGAATGTTTCCTTATAAAGAATCTGATAATTTCACTGTTGCTATTACCATTTAATGATGAAGCACAATTTCCATCTGAGGTATTATTTGAAAATGGAGGACAATTATATTAATCATTATTGGTTTCTTCTTAATTTGGCAAGGTAATTAATATTATATTTTCTAGAATTCAGTTGTCTGAATCTATATATAAAATTCTGTGACTTCTGTTAATCTGTCTGTTTGCCACACCCTCTAAAATGGCCATATATTGACCGATCGAAACCAAATTTAAGTTGGGTGCAACCAGTTGAGGGAGTAAAATGTACACTTAGTTTTACTAGGGTCGTGTAGCTTACTAAAATAAATTTACATAATTTTATTTTGGAAAAATTAAGACATTTATTAATTAACATACTAAATACTTCTATTATTTTAAAAACAATTTAATCAAAAATATTAAATACTATATTTAAATAGTCAAGTATACAATATCTCTCTTTATTTAGCTTGAACAAATTGTCAAATTTGAAGAGACTATATTGCCGATAATATTCTCACAAAACATTATTACATCTCGCCTCATTTGTTTTCTAACTAGTTTTGGTCTAATCCTTCAATGAGAGATCTTATCACTACATCACCCATCACATATATTCACTATAGCTCCAAACTTATCACTAGAAACGGCTGTTGAGAAATCAGCTATCTTCGTTCTCTTTGTCAAACACTTTGTGATATATTCTTAAGATTCCGCACCTTTTCTTTGATAACATTTTTAATGCCATCTTCAAACATTACCTTGCCGCTCAGACTAGTTTCCTTGCTTTTACTATTTTGTCTTTTCTGTAATCTCATATATATATATATATATATATATATATATATATATATATATATATAGATAGATAGATAGATAGATAGATAAAGTAGGGCAATGAAAAGCAAGCTAGTTTTTAGGGCCAATTTTTAGTCTCAAAAGTTAGTCTTGATATGACACTCCTCTAATATTTGGAACAGCCTCAGGCATACTTAGCAAAACTTGTCCATAAACGTCTGCCTACACAAAGCAAAAAAGTTTGGGTCCCATACACAAAAGTATGTCAAACTCGGTTAAAGTTGTAAATATTTCACTGCTGATTAACTAAATATACTATTACTTAAACATTTGTCATTGCTCCTATATCACATACAAAAGTATAGCGCGTCAGGGAAGTGCATCTGAAGTGCACTGTGACGTGATCAGTCCTTTTCGTCATCCCCTCTATGGCTGTGAACCAATGACAAATAGGTTCAATCAAGACACAGATTTCTAAATTCAGTCAAATCACTGAACAATAGATCTTTTAGTCAGTATCTGTCCCTATTTTGCAGGAACATTAAAAACATAATGCCCTATACAATTCTTTCCCACTGAGCTAAGTGATGCTTGGCCCTTCAGTTAATCGATGTATAGCCAACCTTCAGAAATTAGGATATGCCACTGATGATGGTCCCACCAGTCAGTGCGGGCAATTACAAACTCTAGAGCATCTTGCAGTTTGCCTCAATCTTGAAGATTCATGCACACTTAACGACCTTGAAAGCTTAACACACCAGGCAAGGTCCTGCATGCAACATTGGATGGGTGTGGTGTAGCGACTCGATAAAAATACAAGATACAAAAGATGAAATTGTTTCTCCTTTTTATAATTTTTTTGTTAATATGTAATGAGAGTAAATGGTGAAATATGATTTTCACCGTATACATCGAGCGAAGATTAACCACGCTTAGAAAAAGAGGCGTAAAAGCAATTCTGTTTTAAAACGGGGAAAAAAACTCGCTTATATGAATTTTGTTGGTTTATTTAATCTTCGAATTGCCACGTACAGATTGTTTTCTTTCTTCTTTATAGCACCTGACGCTTCTATGTAGAAATGAATATATAATCTTGGAAAACAAAAATAAAGGTTTTATTTAAGAAAAGAAAAACGAGTTAGACTTGAGAAGTAATCAAGCAAAGCGATTATAGGAATTGTTGAAGAAAAGGGAGAAGTAATAAAGGAATATCAAGTTGGAAGTTTTCGGGCATAGAAAAGAAAAGTGGAAACACTTGAAAAAAAAATGTAAAAATAATCGGGTAGAAGGCTTTAGAAAATAAGGAACAGATTGATTTGAGAAAAGAAAAAAAAATACAGGTTGGAAAGTAACGCACATGCGCGGGTACGGGCACAGGATTGAGCGGGAAAGCAAAATTACTTTAGGAATATAATTATCCTTGAACGAGAAGAATAATGTGTTTTCTTTCACTCTTTGTTTGAAGAGCGTGGTTAAATTCGTAAACTTGAGAACAAGTCACAGGGCAAAATAAATATCAATTGAATTCGGAGATCAACTAATATTTATCTATATTTATTTTTGGAGATAGATCGATAAACAGACAGATTCCAAGATATATGCATCAATAGAAACAGGCTGAGATAGATAGATAGATAGATAGATAGATAGATAGATAGATAGATAGATAGATAGATAATGAACAGGTTGAGATAGATAGATAGATAGATAGATAGATAGATAGATAGATAGATAGATATGATAATGAACAGGTTGAGATAGATAGATAGATAGATAGATAGATAGATAGATAGATAGATAGATAGATAGATAGATAGATAATGAACTGGTTGAGATAGATAGATAGATAGATAGATAGATAGATAGATAGATAGATAGATAGATAGATAGATAGATAGATAGATAGAATGAATGAATGAATGAATGAATGAATGTATTTTTCGAGTACTGTTTTGTCATAAATAGAAGTTACATATGAAATACTGGTTAGAAGTTTTTGACATCTAAAATAAGCATTCATTGGTTTACATAAGAATTATCAGTTTAAAAAAGCATTATCGATCTGCATAAACGTTCCAACGTGATAAAAGTATTTGAAAAAATAATATTAATGATATATGAAATCAACAACATATTTGGAGTGGGGGCTTAAAAATTTTGAATAATTTGTTTATTTTTTACAGGTTATCAACCTAGGTTATTTAAAGTCAAAATATTTTTTGATTGTAGGAATATTTTGGAGATAATAACGATTTACTAATACATATTCTACTAATTAACTGATAGCGGAGAGGAGGTCAAGAGACGTGGATAAATGTCTTTCCCAAAGGTATTCACCCATGTAGGTACTGACCAGGCTTGACTTTGGTTAATCGACGATGGAACAAGAATCGCTATTTCTACATGATATTGCCATAAGACGACAAGTGTAGTGAGTTCAATCCTTATTGTTTACTAATTGTGATTTTGTGTCTGAACTAAGATAAGTCTCATTAAGTGTCGGAGATTTGTAAAAGTCGATTGCATCTATTCCAGACAGCTAAGAACCAACAAAACGATACCTTCCGTGAGGATGTTCGCAAACACGAGTACAAACGAGGGGGTAAAGTCCTGACGCTTTTCCCCTTCAAATTTATCCAAATAACATTATCTCTGTGCATATGTATATGCTCAACTCAAATCAACTGTTAGTTATTGAAGAAAATTATCTTTTTTTAATTAAATGTCCATAAAAAAAACTAATTACATCTTGCACTTTTTCTCTCCCGTAACTCTCACGAAGTCATGTAATTAACTGCAAAACGACGTACTGCGTAATACAACGAATTTTGGCAAATTTTTGCTCCATTTTTCTTCATTTGCTGATACTTCTGGCGATGTGCTTTCGGTAAAAAAAATAATGCGCTATTGTATTTCTACGCTTGTTACTTTCAAACAGGAAGTAAATCGTCGGAAATTTCAGTAAATAAAGAAAAACGACGAAAATTCGACAGAAAATTCTGCCTACGTAGAACGTCATTCTGCAGTTAATTACATGACTTCATGAGAGTTACAGGAGAGAAAAAGTGCGAGATATAGTTCGTTTTTTTATGGACTTTCAAAGCAAAAAAGGTAAGTTTCTTCAATAACTAATTGTTGATTTGAGTTCAGCATATATATTTGCACAGAAATAATGCTATTTTGGATAAATTTGAAGGGGGAAAAGCCGTCGGCACCTAAAACGAACATTTACCAACGAGGGTGTAACTTTTAACTCTAGCATGAACCTGCTCTTTGTGTACATTCTTGACTCTAATGTAAAACAGACCGACTTTTGAGTCAGTGTAAATTGGAACTATGTCTATATTTATGACTCTGATGTAAACCGCACCTATTTATCTCATCCTATTCTAATCATGTCCTGTAAACTTGTATTAAAAAACTAAAACATTAAACGAACTAACATTGCTTCAGTCAGTTAAGTGCCATACGTGATACACGCTTGGGCGATCATATCTCGAAAGAGACATGACTGACTGGGCAGAAGATTATCCCGCAGTAGGTTGCCATTGCTTTCTGCGGTAGACTGGTTGCCGACCAAGGCTATAGAACCCAATCTGTCCTGCTATTTAACCCATAACTGGAAGGAAGAGACGGATTAATACCTTTCCCAAGGGTATTTGCGCGTAAGTGAATACAATGGATTGGACTGGAATTCGAACTCTGCTCCCCGGTTTCTCGTTCCGAGCCGATATCCACTGTACCACAACGCACATTTACTTAACTAAAAATTGTAACCAAATTTCGAAGGACACCAATAATATAAAGAAAGATTGTCATTAAACTTAGTGTATTTCTACGATCCAGAAGCCATGAGTAACCATATTGGATAACAAATACTTGTTTAAACAAATTTTCAAAATTGATGGTCTAAATAAAACGCCGTAAATCATCACAATGAATAGTCGAAACTTCTTAATTAAGCCCACTCTCATTCTGTGTTTTATCTCACTTTCGCTGTTTCTAGCTCTATGTACCATGTGCCCTGATGAAGTGGATGAGGTTTTTACCCCCTGTAGACATCTATATCTCTCTTATATTGCTTTTGCCTCTAATATAGATGTCATGCTTGAGATTCATATCGTGTAGAAACTTATACAACCGTTTTCTCGAATCAATGTTTAAAACTGGATCAAGAAAATGATTCTTTTTTGTTCTTAAAAAAGACAATTCGTCGTAAAACCTCATATACAGGCATTAGAAAATATTTAAAAAAATACATCACGCATGACAAAAAATATCACTACCAGGTCTCGTCATTTTACCGTTGAAATTGCCAAGTGTAACCGTAAGTTTTATTCTAATACCTCCTTCTTCACGCATTTCTCTTATGTAGAACTCTCTTCCAGCTTTTTGCTTTTCTGTCAACTAAGATCGTCAAAATTTAAAATTCAACGCCAAATTTCCGTCTTCCTTAATCTTGTTCTTTGTATTGTCATTTCTTAATGTTTTTGTTCACTCTCAATCTTAGTGTATTTATCGCCTTGAAATGATTAAAAACCAATTCAAAGATGTACAAATTCAGCAGCAGCAAAAAGAAATAGCATGTGAAACTAGAAAGAAAAAAAAATCAAAGTTTCAATCAAATTTTCCACATTACTGCGGTAATACAATAAGTATATCCCATGATCCCTCGCGCTTGTAATCATCCATCGCAATAAAATAGACCTTTTTCAACACAGAAGCAGGATGAATCAAATAAATCTTCATAAAATGCTATATTGTAAGTACCTCAAGCAAAAGTTTAGGAAGAAAACTAATTACTAATAGAAAAAAAGTGAGAAATTTAAATTTTTGAAAAAGTGATGAAAGAAAGATTTTATAAGTTTCCACATTAACTTTTCGTTTAGTAAATGCCAACTGTTTCGTCTATGGAAACAATTCACTTCAACATGACACTAACCAGTGATGACGTAGGTAAAGGATCTTAAATGCCCTTACGAAGCAATACCTAACAGATGAAGCTAAGCATAGTACGGAATTTTATTGGATTGCAATTTCGACACATTCAGGAAAGAACGAGGCAATCTTTCTTGATTTGCTTGCATTGCAATATTCCCACGTAATTTCTACTCGGATTGTCTTTTGCTTACCATCGCTAGTTTTCTATGTTCACACACTTCAACGACAGAAAGTCGTTGCGAACCAGAATTACGCGGGTGTGCAAAGTGTAAATTTGTTCGCGTGAATGCTTGACTGCTTTGCTGTGAAAATAATAAATATTGGTTGACACCACATCGGCGTTAAGAAAACTGTTCGCCTATTATCACTTGATTAATTATCTGCTTCGAATGAAAGGTGTTAGACACAGGATCATTGCATTATAATATGCGCACGAAAACTCAACAGTGGAGTTGAGTGACACGACACCCAGGAAAGAATGTAAAAGGCGTCGAAGTCTATTTAATGCTGGCAGCTGGCGTCTGGATGAAAAAAAATCTCTAAATAAATTTATGAGCGGGAAATAAGCTATGAGATAATTAGGTGGCGACGAAGAACTACAGAAATAAATTAAGAAGTGCTTAGCAGATGAGCTATCATTGTTGTTATGCGATCGATCCTCACTTAGTCACTGAAATGTATACCACTATATCAGAAGAAGGTAGGCTTTGTAATAGAAGTCTCACTGGCAAGTAATGGTTACTAAGCTAATCTCACAAGATTAATACAGTAGTAACTTCAAAGGAAAAACTTGAAGCAACTGAAATGTGGTTCTACAGAAGGATGCTGCGAATATCATGGATATAGCATGTGAGCAATGATGAGGTTTTGGAAAAGATGAAAACGAAAAGGAAATTAAAACTGAGCATCAGGAAGAGACAGTTGAAGTTCCTGGGACATGTAATGAGGAAGGAGGGTTTGGAGAACCTGATACTAACAGGCCAGATAGAGGAAAAAGGAGATGGGGGAAAGCAGCAGATAACATATTTCAAGGGCCTGATCAGCTGGATGACAGAACGAGGGTTGCGTGGTGTAACAGGAGAAAGCGTGCTAAGAGTCATCAAGGATAGGGAGATATGGAAATCCATGATCACATACGTCCTGAAAGAACAAGGCACATAAAAGAAGAAGAAGAACTGCAGAAACTCATAAAGAAGGCATTAAAGGAAAGAAAACAAGAAAGGACTATTTTTTTATAATCGTTTCACACCAAGCAAGAAAGTATAACACTGGTGGGCAGGGGGTTACATAAAAGAACCGTGAAGAGGAAAAGGAGCAGGTTACGGGGGATGTCGGAGAATAGGTAAAAGAAGGATGGGAAGACTGGAGTAAAGGACGTTGCGTGATAGTCGAGTTGAAAAGAAGAAGAACAAGATACAGGGGGCGTCGGAGTAAGGATGGAAGTCAAGGAGAAAAGACAAGGTAATTGACGTTGCATTTAAACACTTAGAGATTGTAACTATTACGGAAACAAGTGTACGGAAGAGAGTTCCACAGGCGGGAAGCGTAAGAAAAAAAGCTAATAGATTAGAAACTGTGGTCACGTTTGATTGTTTTCACTGTAAAAGAGTAAAACCTAATTGTCAGTCTAGTAGCTCGAGTTAATTTGTGCAGAGGGAGCACTATGGAGCTATGTTCGTCGGAGCAGAAGCTGTGAAAGTATTTGTCGAAGAGACAGACGAAAGCCACATCACGTCGGTGAGAAAGTGACTGGTGTCGGGCTGCCAGATCGAGATTGATTACATTGCAGATTATCCTATGAATTTTGTCGAAAACCCCTAAGATGAATAGCCGGGACACCCGACCAGATATGACAACCGTATTCAATACACGGGCGGATGGTAGATATGTGAAAGATTGATTCAGACGAGAAAAACTTTCCGACCTGACACAGTGATCTTCCTAGCAGTATATTTAGCTATTGATTCAATGTAGTTGTTCCACTTGAGGTCGGATGAGAGAGTGAGACCGAGAAAGCGCAGAGTATTGCTTTCGGGGAGACTAGCATGATCCATGCTGATGGTGGGAGCAAGGAGAACTGTCTATGGTGGTGACGGATAGCAGCTTCATTTTGAAAGCTTTAAAGTTTACGAGCCACTTTTTACTCCAGTCCACCACAGATCGGAGGTCCTTCTCCAGATGAGCAATGAGGTTATCTTTGTCAGCCTTACGAGAGTAAATGGTGGTGTCGTCAGCGTAAATGCCTACTAGGGATTTGATCACATCTGGGAGATTGCTGATGAAGTTCAGAATGAGCGTCGTACCTGTGATAGAATCTGGAGGCATGCCTTTTCACGATGATTATGCAGTTTGATAGAAAAGATTGGATCAAATCAAGCAAGCGTCCAGTGATACCATAGCCCTTTAGCTTGCGGAGAAGACTAGCATGGCAAACCCAATCAAATGCTTTGAAAATATAAGGACAACAGCTCGAGCTTCACCCTTCTTATCCAGGTGATGGTCGTTATCATATTAGCACTAGACTTGCCAAAGCAAAAACATACTGTTTGTCGGAGAATAGTTTACGAGCGGTGGGATGTTAAAGCATTTCAGCAGTGAGGATAGCCTTGAAGACTTTACCAAAAATCAGTAGGAAGCTGACAGGGTGATATTTAGAGGGTTCCCTTGAATTCTTAAATGCCTGTACCACAGGTGATGACTTCCAGCAGGCAAGAAAACAGGAAGCAGATAGCCAGTAATTATAGAGTGCGGAGAGAACAGAGGAGGGTTCAGGGGAAAATTTCTTCCATATAATGACCGGTATTCCATCGTCTTCGCTAGCTTTATGGAAGTCAAGCTTGAAATTATGTTAGAGACCAGAGAAGGAGTTACTTAAAATTAAGAGACAGTTCAAATTTTTAGGGTACATAATGCGGAAAGAACGCTGAGATAATTTGACGCTCACAGGTCAAAGTGAAGACAAGAGAGGGAGATAAATGTAACCAGTAAGCTGACGAAAAGTGCTTGTATAAATGAATGTCAGAACTGGAACTTGCAGGGATGGTGAAATGGTATACGTTACAAAGAGTTACGGTCTCGCTCAATCACCGAAGTTAAGCAACGTTGAGCCTGGTCAGTACTTAGATGGGTGACCACTTGGGAATACCAGGTGCTGTAAGCGTATAGTGACGGATGTGCGTTGTGGTGCAGTGGATATCCTTTCGGAAAGAGAAATCGGTGAGCCGAGTTCGAATTCCAGTTGAATACCCTGCATTCACTTAAGCACTGGTACTCTTGGGAAAAGTATTAATCCGTTCATTCCCTCCAGTTATGGGTTAAATAACAAGGGTAGGACTTGGGGACCCTGCTCTTAAAAACAAATCTCAATGAATCGTGAAAAGAAAAATGTTGTAAAAATAAAATAACCTTACCCAAAATCATTGGTTATGACCTTAAATGATCCCATAAGGATTGATAGGTCGTTAAGCCTCAAAAACAAACAAAGAGTTACGGAGAAAAAAAAGTCGAGGAGAATCATTATCGCCTATATCTTGAAAGACTCACCCATCTTGGTTGTCACTTTTAATCAGATATATTCCAAAATTTTTAAGATGACATGTCATTTTGTTGATTCAAATTTAAGTAGTTTTGCTTAGTGACCGAAGAAAAAAAAGGCCTTAAGAAAATACGTGATAATTTCCTGCATATTTAAATTCGAAGAAGAATTGTTGCGTATTTCTTACAAGAACATTTCACTAATCGAATATAAATTGAGATGTCTCAAGAAGATTAATGGAAAACAACAAGTTTCTCTGTTAACATTTTCTAAATATAAGAGAATATCGGCTCTTGTGGCAAAAGAAATGACTTTATAAAATCTTCATAGAAATATAAAAAGTGATATTAATTTGATGAATGCAAGCGGCATTATTGAGCGTTGCTACTTGATTCAATCCATTTGTCTTGAAAACTTTCCTTAGGATACTACCTGGCATAACAATAAAGAAAGGGAGGTAATTGAGACTTTTGAATATAAAACACACCCTCTTCAAATAACCGATGAATATTTGGCGCCATTGATCATTGATTTTTGAATAAATATCTGTATAAATACCTTTAGGCTCTTTATAACAGAGCAAGTCCGAACATTGCCAACACACACACACACACACACACACACACACACACACACACACACATTAATTGTAGAATGTGTAACATCCTCAAACAAGCAAGAACAGCTAAATCAATAAAGGAACCATGTTTCCCTTGTCTTCAAAAAAAAAAAAAAAATTGAAATCATTAAATACATAAATAGCGACAAGTTTTAAACCAGAGGCATGAAACTGCAAACACATTAAAGAACTAACCTTGCAATCATGCTGAAAATTATTGCACAAGCCAAAACTCGGACTCCCACTAGAGACGATAAACCTTTATACTACTAACAACACTCTTATATCAAATTATACCTATTACACACCACGAACTATAATCAAATCTAATTTAAATTTTATAGAAAAAAGTAATTTCCTGAATTCAAAATTAAGGTTAAATATACAAAATTAGATTAATTATAAAACTGTGCTTAAATACAAAAATATTCTATAGTTGTTCAAATAAACATTAAAGATAGGTCCAACCCCATCCTTTCCCACCCTTTAAACCTCCTTATTCTCCCCTTCTAATAAAACCAAAGAATAGAGTCTAGCCAGGCTGTCATAAAACACACTTTCATGAATCAACTATATCCCCTACCTACACCACTTTCTTCAAAATTCTAACACACAACTTACAAGGCTTATTATCTTATCGCTAACCCCCGCCAACATTCCACACACAACTCCCAAATATAAGAAAAGAGGTCTTCCATTCCTTTCCACACCACCTGATGAGACATTGGAAGTTCAATGTCGAAACAAAATGTACAATTTGTAGTGGATATATATATATATATATATATATATATATATATATATATATATATAAAATTTGTACGTGTTCTTGTATATATATATATATATATATATATATATATATATATGGGCATTAAAGACAAAAAAAATTATATACTCGCCCATGCCAAGTTATAAAATAAAGACACCAGTCGACCGGTTTCGTCCCCTCTCTTCAGAACTGTAAACTGGGAAAAATTATGAAAAAAGAATATCTATTATGGATGAAATGAATAATGAAATGAAGGGGGAACATTTGTTTTGATATCTGACAAAAGTTATTACATCTTTTTTTTTTTTAATCATATCACCCCGAGAAAGGTGGAAACGCCACTGATGTGCAAGGGGCTACGCAGGAGTGAAAAGATTGGAAAAGAGAAAGACGGAAACCACATCCTAAAGAGGGAACAAGGGGTGAGCCTCTTCACCTGTTCAATAGACGTGGGTGGAGTGTGAACCGGGCGATAGTTTAGTCTATCTTATATTATCTAATATGACCTGGCCAAAACGGAGAACCAGTTTACACTAAAATCCGCTCACAACTCGGATTATTTATCAGATGATTCGCTATAGAAAACCTGTATTTGTTTCGGATGTTGTCACCAGACGATAAATTCTTGTTGAGTATTTTAAGTCAACCAAATTTCTGTTTACCCTGCTGCAGCCATGTATTGAACCCACAACTCTTTGGTTCAAGTCACTAGAATTAACCAACCCTTTTATTTGCTGGGCCATGTGTTCTTGGGAAGAAGGTTCATTCTCCTAAGAGACAATTGAATTGATGTATAATGTTGGTTTTACGTCATACATCAGTTGGTGGGAAGAAGTTAACACGGATAATTAAATTAGTAGTAGTGTATTTTTATATGTGCGTTGTGGTACAGTGGATATCGGCTCGGGACGAGAAACCGGGGAGCCGAGTTCGAATTCCAGTTGAATCCATTGCATTCACTTACGCGCAAATACCCTTCGGAAAGGTATTAATCCGTCTATTCCTTCCAGGAATAACAGGACAGATTGGGTTCTATAACCTTGGTCGGCAACCAGTCTACCGCAGAAAGCAATGGCAACCTACTGCGGGATAATCTTTTGCCCAGTCAGTCATGTCTCTTCAGAGACATAATCGCACAAGCGTGTACCACGTATGGCATATAACTGACTGACTGATTAATTTTAACTTTGTATTAGGATCAACATGAGATATATGTATCTCCGACCAAAAAACAAATATATATGTTGGATTTACACCAACATATATTAACAAGATGTCTTACAATATGCATGTCTGTCCATTCGTCCATTTCTAGACATATACAACAACATTCCTGTCTACATTCACAATATAAAAAAAATAATGATCGATAAAACAAATCTCCTACACCAAGCAAACAACAAAATGAAACTAAAGATCCTCGAGGCAATATTCTTAAAAAGATTTAAGCCGTCAATTAATAGAATCAGATATGAATACTATAGTAGTGTTCTAAAATATTTATAGAAAGAACAGTTTTATATACATAGTGAATTTTACTGTCGTTTTATCAAGCTTGTCAAGAACACCGAGGAGAACGGCAGGGGCACCTGACCATAAATGGCAGCAGTACTCCATGCACGGACGGATGGTTGACTTGTATATATGCAGAATGGATTCAGGTGGAAAAAAACATCCTGGATCGACATAGTGACCCAATATTCTTAGTAGTAGATTTTGCTATGGATTCAATATAGTAGTTCCATTTGAGGTCTGAGGACAGGTTAAGTCCGGGGAGGCGTAGTGTATTACTCTCAGGGAGAATCACTTGGTGCATGCTTATGGGAGGCAGAAGAGGTTGTTGCCTGTAATGGTTGACAGACAACAGCTTGGTCTTAGATGAATTGAAGTTGACAAGCCACTTCTTGCCCCAGTTCACCACAGAGTGTAGATCCCGCTCAAGGTCAGCAGCGAGATTATGTCTGTCCGCCACGACAGGTTTCTTAATGGAGTGGGAGTATATTGTAGTGTCATCTGCGTAGATGCCTACTTGGGACTTGATCTCATCTGGGAGGTCGTTGATGAAAATAAGGAAGAGCGTCGGGCCCAGGATAGAGCCCTGTGGGACACCAGCATTCGTGCTGTAGGACGAAGAGGCACGCCCATTCAGAACGACCTTCATTTTGCGGGTATTTAAGAAAGATTGGATTAGGTCAAGCAGGCGACCGGTCATATGCTTTGATTATAATTGTAAAGTCTTGTACAGAACCAGCCTCAATTTTTGGAAGAGCCGAATAGAGAATTGGTCTTCAGTATGCCATAAGTTCCCCAAACCACCCCAAGCACGTTATGAATTCAGAGTTTTTCTTCTCCATTCACTACCCAAAGCTATAGGATCTGGTCTGTCCTGCTGTTTACCCATAACTTGGGGTGAGAAGAAATGAATTCATACCTTTCCCAAGTGTATCAGCACGTAAATAAATGTAATTAACTCGAATGGAATTCGAACTCGGTTCTATGGTTTAAAATGTCTTACATTTATAGAAAATAAATACTGAGCGTTTATCTATATAGATGCTGTGGACACAGATATCCACACTGCATATTTACTTCCAGTTTTACGCTTCATTGTATTCTTCAATCTGAGTGGCACTACCCTTTTCACTGAGGGATCAAGGGATGTTAGGGAATGAGAAATCTTCAGTTCCCATTGTTCTAGGGTTAATGCTGAGGTTTGTATACGGTTCTTAACTTGGTTGCTTATTTATGACGGTTGGGTCATTGTATGCAAATAGGTTATGTTTAGTTATAGTCATGCCTTGTAGATGGCACTTTAGCACACACACACACACACACACACACACACACACACACACAAATACACACACACACACACACACACACACACATATATATATATATATATATATAAAGAGAGATAGAAAGAGAGAGAGAGAAAGAGAGAAATAATGTGGAGAAACTTGTCACTTTTTTAATTTTTTTTTATTTTTATAAGCGTTTCACCCCGAGCCAGGCATGTCACTGCCACTACTGTGCAGGGGGCTACGCAGAGTGGAGAAAGGCTGATTAAATATAGGAAATAATAGAGGGTGGGTGATAGGCGGGTGAGGATACCGAGAATGAGGGTTGGGTAGATGAGAGTGTTGTGAGAATAGTTGGGAGTTAGTGTGATAGGAGGTGTCTATTGACCCTACATTTAAACACCTGGAGATTGTAACTGTCGGGAAAGCAGACTTGTGGAAGGGAGTTCCACAGGCGGGAAGCGCGAGAAAAGAAGCTGTTGGAGTAGAATTTACGGTTACATCTTATTTGTTTAACTGTAAAAGGGTGGGACCTAGTTGCTAATCTAGTATCTCGTGTAAATTCGTGCTTGGGCGGCACCAGTGATCTAAGCTCATCGGAGCAGAAGCCATGAAAGTACTTGTAGAAGAGGCACAGGGAAGCTACATCACGCCGGTGTGAGAGCGGCTGCAGCCGGTCTGCCAAGTCAGTATCAACCACGTTACAGATCCTCCTTTGTATTTTGTCAAGAAGCCCAAGGAGAGCAGCAGGGGCACCCGGCCAGATATGGCAGCAATATTCAATACACGGCTTAGCTGAGCTAAGCGATGTTTTGTGAAAGCATTATTGTAATATCTTCTCGCTTCTTCTTCCATCGCTCAGATAAGTCACATGTTTCTCCCCATTAATTCTATTAAAGCTTTATCCTTATCGTGATATCGAGCACTTTAAGACAAAAAAGTGGGGGACAAATGAAAATAACGCATATACAACCTAACGAGCTTGTGTAAAACACGTTGGTAGAGCAGTGACTAGGAATATATTGCAAAAAAAGAAAAATCTAACCCAGAGCTATACATAGTCAGGAAGTTGTGGAGAGCCATGACAAACTGCGTCACTAAGGGACATGATCCATAGAAGTATATATATTCATCGATCACCCGGTTCACACTCCACCCACGTCTATTGAACAGGTTAAGAGGCTCATCCCTTGTTCCCTGTTTAGGATGTGGTTTCCGGTTTTCTCTTTTCCAATCTTTTCAATATTACGTAGCCCCCTGCACATCAGTGGCGTTACTGCCTTGCTCGGGGTGATACGATTAAAAAAAAATATATTGCTAAATATTACATTCATTTCCTTTTTCTATTTTTACATCCGTGATTTTTTTTTTGTTTTTTGTTTTATGTTTTGGAAGTTGGAACAAAGTTTAGTAGAAATAGGTTATGGGATTTACTTTATAAAATCCTTCATATATTCCATGTCATGATTACGCACACTTTTCCTACGCATTTAAAATTTTTTAAAGTATCGCGAATCGAGTGCTACACACAATTTTTTTCAATGAAGCCAGGTTTTTAGAGAGTAATTGACTATTTGTGTTGCAAAAAACTCGTTGCTAGGAGCATATTTCACCGAGAAAATATTCGCCATGTTTTATTCAATCATAACAAATCAATTTTTGTTTATTTTTTTAAAAAATATTTTTGACGTTCTACAGAAACACTTCAGGCCATTTAACTCTATTAAACTGGCTAAATTTTTAAATGAAAGTTGGTTTTAACAAATAATAATAATAATAATAATAGATTATTTGCCATGATGTATATCCAGGATTAGCAACTAGTGACACAGATATTTGCTATGGAGTTAAATTCTTATAGAAACATGACTTGGATATATAAGGCACCATATAAAAAAAAACAAAAAAACCTTGTGTTCAGTAAACCAACTACTTATTTTGATCAACACAAAATTTTTGTTTATATACTAAAAACTTATATTCGCTTGCATATTATACTGAATCACTTCCTAAGTCTGCTGCTAAGAAAGTTGCTTTAATGTGTCGTGCAATGCAATATTTCTCACCCGAATCTTTCTTAGAATATTTATAAGTCTAACATTCGTCTTTGAATTGAATATTGCTGCCGCATCTGGTCTGGTGTTTTGGCTATAGATTTAGAGATCCTTGATAAAATTGAAAGAAGAATCTGCAAAATATGTGCTGATATAGCAACTCGGCTTCAGTCACTTTTCCAACGACGTAACGTAGTTTCCCTGTGCATTTTTATAGTAATTATTTTGATGAACTTTCTTCTATGCTACCGAGATTTTATGAATTTAAATAGCATTTCTAGACTGACGGCAAGGTTTCATCAATGTACAGTTGAAATGGCTGGATGTAACCGTAAATGTTATGCTAACACTTTCTTCTCCCCTGTGAAACTCTCTTCTGTATTCTTGATTACAAAACTACATTGATCTTTAAAAAATTAAATGCAATGTTAATCATTATATTTTATCTTAATTCCTGTTCTGTTATTGTTCCCTCTCTTTAATGTGCATTTTCTTTTATATTTTCTAAAACTAAGCAACCCAATATGTCTTAGTGGCATTATTACCCTGATTGTAGGTGAAATGATTAAAATTACGTTTTGCCATAAATAATATAGAAGCACATATTTGAGAAAATTAATTCAAATAATTTTAATAAAAATACTTCAAGTTCAAGAAATCCGGGTTTTCCTGAATAAAAACTGATGACTGAACACACACAGAGACATACATACACACGTGGTTAACACACACACACACATACACATGCACACATGTATGTATCAGACAGTCACAAACACGCACAACCGTGCCACGATCGGGAACCTAGAATCATTGTAAATTGCACGGTCCTTTCTTGGAGATTTTGAATTCAGAGTTGTCCTTCTCCTACACTGGTTACCACTCAGGGCTGAAGAGCCTAATTTGCCCTTCTATTTAGCAATAATTGTAGATTTTGAATTCAGAGTTGTCCTTCTCCTAGACTGGTTAGCACTCAAGGGCGAAGAGCCTAATTTGCCCTTCTATTTAGCAATAATTGTAGATTTTGTATTCAGTGTAGTCCTTCTCCTAGACTGGTTAGCACTCAAGGCTGAAGAGCCTAATTTGCCCTTCTATTGAGCAATAATTGGAGATTTTGAATTCAGTTGTCCTTCTCCTAGACTGGTTAGCACTCAAGGTTGAAAAGCCTAATTTGCCCTTCTATTTAGCAATAGTTGGAGATTTTGAATTCAGAGTTGCCCTTGTTCTTGATTGGTTAGCACTCAAGGCTGAATAGCCTATGTTGCCCTTATATTTAGCAATAGTTGGAGATTTTGAATTCAGAGTTTTACATCTACTAGACCAGTTGCAACCCATAACTGGAGGGAGTAGAAAAGAAATGATTTTATCCCTATCCCAAGGGTATCTACGCATAAGTAAATGCAACGAATTCAACTGGAATTCGAACTCGTTTCTCTGATTCCTAATTTTAATGCTTTAATACTTCTTTACATTGATTCTAGGTTTTTCTGCATAAAACCTTTTGTCAGATTGCTTTCACTGTGTTTGTTTCTGAATGTTTTCTGAGGGAAATCTAGTAATCAAAACAAATAAAAAATCTCTAGTTGTTAAATCTGTTGGATATGGAAGAAATAGAAAAAAATTTCCCATGCTAACGATTTTATTTTTTTCTTGACTTCGTTCCGCACAGGGTGCACTTGCATATTCCTGTAAGAGAATAACATCTTTCCAGTTTACCGAAGCAGGGTACTTTCGATATAATGCTTTATTCAGCCGATCTAGTTACTGGCAATAATTACTGCAGTAATGATCAGTTCATGTTCTATCAGATCGTACTAGACGACACTTTTCATATTTCCCCCAGACACAAAGCAAAGACGTCTGTGATTGGCGTTCTGGTTTGCTGTTGGCACTGGTTTTTTAGTGTGTCATAATTACTGCCTTTTTCGTTGTCTGTTGACACGCGAAACCTATGTTTCGTTAGCTGTAACAATGCAATAAAAAAAATGAAATGTTTGACATTCCAGATTATTTGAAAATTGCAAATGGTGGAACTTTCAATTTGATTCTCAATACAAAGCTCATGAGGAATCCAAATGAACTCTTTACATGGTTCTGCAATTAAACTCAGAAATATAGTTTAAACGGCACGGTGTCTGATAAAAGAGTTGATAACCCAATTCTGTTCAACTGTGATTATACTTTGGTTGCGTATTCTTGTTTAACTGCATATTATAACTATATGGTTTATTTCATGCCTAAATCTAAATATTTCGTACGCAATTTTATATTATTTGAAGATGATAATAGTTTTAGTCATATAATTATTGCTAATTTACACATGGCTGTTGGGAGGCGAGGTGTATCCATACCATTCCCAAGCGTATTTTCGTTTAAGGGAATATAACAAACCCAGCCATATTCGTAACTATGCTTTGCGATTAAAATTTCAAGTTATACATTACACCACATTCAAGCTTACAGCACTGTCTATTCCCACGTGGTCACCCATCTATGTACTGAAGAGGCTCGAAGATGCTTAACTTCAAGTGCATCAACGTGATATGGCCTTAAGCCTTGTCGTTTGATTTGGTTTGGTTTGGCTTATTAAACGGAATACCAACTCCTTATGGGTCATTTAATAACGAAATTTCATTTTCTTGTGAGCTTTGGTAATTTTTCCTAATTTATTCTGGTAATGTTTTCTTTTTTTTTAATAATGTATTGCTGGCATTTTTTTCTAATGTATTTTTGTATTTTTATGTTTTGACTCTAGTTTAATTTACCAACCTGGATCACGTTTGATCTGAGAACAGCAGCAGTTTATTTCCACGCTCCATAATACTTCCGTATTAGGGTTTGTTGCCAGATGTAGTTTATCGTCATACCAGAGACGGTATCTACCTTAGTTTCTTGAATCATAATTCCTAGCAATGAAATGTATAATTATTTTCCAAACACCCTAATAAATAAATAAATAAATAATATACAATATATTACTGTACTGTTATCGTCAAAAAAAATTGCTGTCAGCTAAAGAAGTGTCTTAGTGACAAAAGTAGAGACATTGTTAATCGGGTAAAATATACTTTAAAATTCTAATCATATCTAAATCTGAAAACATTACAGTTACCATGCGGATTTACAGAAAAATCAGTTTATTTCCAGTGGTTTCTTTTTATATAAAAGTTCACCTAAGACAGGGTCCAAGAGCCACTCAAGATAGAGAACATGTTAAAATATGATGTAATACAGATGTGATATTAATAAAACAGGACGTGGTTAGAAGTGAATATTTTGAGGATAATGAGGGTAGACACATAACACTTGGCTCAAAGTTGTTGAATTACTGGTTCTTGGTAAAAAATTGTTTGAGTGAAAATTTCTTCATACATTTGGAATACGGGTGAAATGACAATGATTCGATTCCTTTGAAGTAGAATAGCACTACTTAGCTGTAAAGTTCGAAAAGATAGAACTAAATGATATTATCCGAATGTTAACGAAAAAAAAATGAAATATATTAGAATAACCGCTGTTTGTAGGATTGAAATCTGACCGCTTTAGTCCCAAAAAAGTGAGATTAAAAAAAAAAAGAAGAGAATTTAATCAGTACATTCATCATTTGAACAGAGAAAAAGAGAGACTGTTTCGTAAAATACATTTATTGACGTACTGACAACCACATACGAAAAGTCATCGTCCGGATTCTGATGAAAAGAGTGCGCAGCAAAATCGGTCCAGAGATAGGACAATAACAGTGCGGGTTTGGCAATAACACCGGAACAAGAAAAGCGATATTCATATTCAGAATGCTACCAGAAAGAGCAATAAAAATGCAGAACGACCTGCACCTGTGTTTTATAGACTACACAAAGTCCGTCGATAAAATATGCCACAAAAGTCTTGTTAGAGATGCTCGGCATCCTCGATGTTTTTGGTAAAAACATTAGGATAATCAACAAAAAATGTTAACAGCAAACCGTTTGCATACGGACAGTTAACGAATTCAGCAGATACACAAAAATAGAAAAGGGTGTAATGATGTTTTTTCAGCGGATCTATTCAACCTGTACAGCAAAACAATTCAGTAATAGCTAGAATCCTTGCCAGGATTCGTCATTGGCGGCTACAATATCAACGTTATTAGATACGCGGAGGACACAGTGCTGATAGCAGAACACGGAAAGAAAAATATTGGACTTCCTACAAAATGTTGCAAGAGAAAGTGAGAAGAAAGGACTGAGCATAAACTTCAAGAAAACTCAGTGCATGGTGATCAACAAAAAGAACACCTCACCTACAGGTCGGGGAGATCAAGATAAAACAGGTAAAGAAATTTAAATACCTTGGAAGTCTTCTGCCAGGGGATGGAAAGTGAGACACTGACATCCGAAGAGGCATTGGCATAGACAAAGATTCGTTTTAAAAGCTAACCAGAGTACTGAGAGACAGGAAGATCTGATTAGAAAAAAGAAAGAAAGAAAAATGAAAAGTGCCAGATTACCATGTGATATCTGTCTTTCTGTATAGCATCAAATTTTCGACGTTCTCTTCAAAGATGAAGGAGAGGCTCGAAGCCACAGAAATGTGGTTTTACAAAAGAATGCTTGCGATACCATGGACCTCGCATGTTAGCAACAAAGAGGGGTCGGATAGTATGCAAACGAGAAGAAAACTTATACTTACCATCAAGAAGACAGCTTTCTGGGACACGTAATGAGGACGGGAGTTGGAAGAGTCACGGTACGGATAGTGGGATAGTCCAAACCGCATTCACCCTGGTCGGAGTTGAGCCGGCTTTCTCCCCGATGGAGAAAGTTACATTGGGATGTGTTTAAGGGCAGGGTCCCAATTTCTGCCATGTTATTTAACCAATAACTGGAGAGAAGGGACGGATTAATACCTTTCCCAAGGGTACCAGTGCGTAAGTAAGTGCAGGGTGTTCAACTGGAATTCGAACTCGGCTCACCGATTTATCTTTCCGAGTCGACATCCACTGCACCACAACGCACATCCGTCAATAAAAGCTTACAGCAGCTGGTATTTCCAAGCGGTCACCCATCTAAGTACTGACCAGGCTCAATGTTGCTTAACTTTGGTGATCGAGCGAGAACCTGGTGTATTCAACGTGTTATGACCGGAGTGGGACAGAGAGACCGAGGAAAGCAGCGCGAGACATATTTGAGGGTCTCGGGCAAATGGATGTCTGAGCGAGGTTTGGGAGAAATACTAAGGGGACAGGGGCAAGTGGAAGTCAATGATCGACTTACGTCCTGAAGGAACACGACACAATAAAACTAATTCTACTACTAATACTACTACTTCTAATAATAATAATAATAATAATAATAATAATAATAAGAAGAAGAAGAAGAAAGAATTCGACAGTTGTTAAGTTGAGAAAAAAATGCTAACATCCTTTTCGCATCGCGAGCATTTCAGCATTCCAGCGATACCAGAGAAAATTTTTACGACCATATGTGCGTTGTGTTGCAGTGGATATCCGCTCGAAACGACAACTCTGAGAGCCGAGTTCGAATTCTAGTCGAATTCGTTGCATTCACTTACGCGCAAATACCTTTGAGAAAGGTATTAATCCGTCTATACCTTCCAGTTCTGGGTTAAATAACAGGACAGAATTTGGTTCTGGCAACCAGTCTACCGCAGAAAGCAATGGCAACCTCCTGCGGGATAATCTTCTGTCCAGCCAGTCATGTCACTTTCAAGATATGATCACCCAAACGTGTATCAAGTATGGCATTTAACTGACTGATCTGCTGTTTATGCCTTAAATTTACGATAACAAGGATCTTCTTTTAGTTATCGTTGAGAAGAGGCCAGAATTGAATGTTGTTTATAGAAGAAGATTTGATTAGAGCTGTTGATTTTTAATTTCTTAGGTTTTGATGACTTTAATTTTCATGCGTATTGCAAGATGGAACATGTGAGCGACGACAAGACTTTGCAAACGAAATAGAAACTTATACTTAGCATCAGTAAGAGGCAGCTGAGATTTCTGGGACACGTAATGAGAAAAAGGCTAGGAGAATATAATACTCACAGGACGGATAGAAAGTGAGACAGGGGAAAGCAACGCAAAACCTACATGAAGGGCTTTAGCAAATCGATGGCGGAGCGGGGTTTGGAAGAGATACCAAGTGAAAAAGTGTTAAGAGCGACAAGGGACAGGGGCAAATAGAAGTCCATGCCCTGAAAGGACATAAAAATGAAGAAGGAAGCTCTTTGGTTGAATTCTTGGAGTGCGATGCATTGGGAAGTATTTTAAAGGCTTGTGAATATCCTACAGAGAATAGGATCAGTTATTTAACACATTTACTGTTTTATTAGTTTTCTTTTTTTGAACGGTAAGATATAACTGCATAACTTCTATCTATCTATCTATCTATCTATCTATCTATCTATCTATCTATCTAATCCTGTTCCTTTTATCTATCTATCTATCTATCTATCTATCTATCTATCTATCTATCTATCTATCTATCTAATCCTGTTCCTTTTATCTATCTATCTATCTATCTATCTATCTATCTATCTATCTATCTATCTATCTCATCCTGTTCCTTTTATCTATCTATCTATCTATCTATCTATCTATCTATCTATCTATCTATCTATCTAATCCTGTTCCTTTTATCTATCTATCTATCTATCTATCTATCTATCTATCTATCTATCTCATCCTGTTCCTTTTATCTATCTATCTATCTATCTATCTATCTATCTATCTATCTATCTATCTATCTATCTCATCCTGTTCCTTTTATCTATCTATCTATCTATCTATCTATCTATCTATCTATCTATCTATCTATCTATCTATCTATATCATCCTGTTCCTTCCTTCTATCTATCTATCTATCTATCTATCTATCTATCTATCTATCTATCTATCTATCTATCATCCTGTTCTTTTTATCTATCTATCTATCTATCTATCTATCTATCTATCTATCTATCTATCTATCTACTGCCTGTCTTGGTATGCTGGTACTGCCTTATAGCTACATTTTACAGTCTGCTATTGTATGTATAGCTAGCTAGCTAACTTTAAGTATTCGCGTATACCTACCGACAGATTTTCTAACTTAGTTGAACTAGCCTACACATTTCTTTCTTTCTTGCTTGCTTTTTTTCTTTCTTTCAAAAGTTGAACAACCTGAGTATCCTTTCTTTCTTTGCAGAAAAGACTAAACGAGGCTGCCGACTTCTTTCAACTCTATCTAAATATCGTCTGCAGGCATCATCCCGCTTTCTCTCATTCTTCTTTATTACTTTAATTCTTGTTTGCTTTCTCGATTCTGTTGTTCTCACCAACGAAAGTTCATGTGTTGTTTTCTTTTTCCTTTTATCTTTTCTATGCATCCACCTGTTTATTCCTCTTTATTCTATGACAAAGATCCACATCTCTGGCTTTTTGATGGCAAATAATATTTACAATAGATTTTATTTGAAACCTGCAGTTCAGATGCCACGTAAACAAAACATTCCCATTATCTGAGATTTTGTTAACGCATAGTAAAAACGTTTGTACATTTATAGACTGAAAATATTGTTTGTGTCAAAGATATTCGTTCAAAAATAGAGACGCAATGCTGGAAGGGATCAAAATTATTAACGAATTTTCATCTGAAATTTTACTGTGTAATTTTCTACCAATCTTTTCAACTATTTTGAGGACTCTAGATGTTATACCAGGATTTGTAATCATAGGCCACAATTTGAATAACATAAGATACGCAAACGATACACTGCTGATTGCAGACACGGAAAGGAAACTACAAGATCTCCTACATTAGATAGCTGAAAAGAGTGACAAAACAGACTAAAAATAAACTGCAAGAAAACCAAATGCATGGTCATCAGCAGAAAAAGCAGGTCAAAATTCCAAATAGAGTTGGGAAAATATCATCAAAGATGAAGAAAACCGGAAATGTGGTTCTACAAAAGAATGCTGCGAATATCGTGGACCGAGCATGTGAGCAATGATGGGGTTTTGTAAAGAATGGAAACTAAAATGAAATTAATATTGAGCATCAGGAAGAGACAGCTAAAGTTTCTGGGACATGCAATGAGGAAGATGGGCTTGGAGAACCTGATACTAACAGGCCAGATAGAGTGAAAAAGCGACAGAGAAAAGCAGCGGATAACATTTTTGAAGGGCCTGAGCAGGTGGATGATAGAAAGGGGGTTGCATGGTGAAACAGAAGAAAGTGTGCTCAGAGTCACCAGGAATAGGGAGACGTTGAAGGCCATGATCGCCTCCGTCCTGAAGGAACAAGGCACATAGAAGAAGAAGAAGAATTTTCGACTAAAGTATTAAAATTTAAGCGCATTTACAATTAGGGATATTATATTGGCAATACATGTTTGAGTTGTTGCAAATATATATTTCTTGCGTAAATTAATAATATTTTTTTGGTATTAGTCAGCGGACTGATAAACTTCTTTTCTGTGAAACAAGTCCATCGACTTTTCAAAATTTTTATTTTTTTAAAGAATACCTTTTAAGAACACGTGATACAATTGGAACTGAATCGTTTGTCTGGTAAAGATCGAAAATCGTCTTAGTTAAATTGCGGTTTTATCAAGTTTTTATATATAATATTAACGCTATTGTGGGAATGTTGCTTGGTTAAAATGAAGATGAAGCTGATTTTTTTATCTAAACTTATTTATAAATGGAACTTTGTCTGTGTGTGTGTGTGTGTGTGTGTGTGTGTGTGTATCCGTTACCTATAGACTCCGAAACGGCTGAACCGATTTTCTTGAAAATTTATGCAGTTGTACAATAAGCGTCTGTGAGTGTTCTTAGCTAGGTTTTGTGTCGAGGTACCACCGATAAATATCGAAAATCGATAATCGAAAAAATCGGGTTATAGAAGGAGTGGCCCGATTTTAATCAAATTTGATACACTCATAGACAAAGACATAAGAAACGATATTCAGAAGTTTCAAGGTTGCAGTACTTACAATAGTGCAGGAAATCGATAATATATATATAAAAGTTTTCATTAGACCCGAGCAACGCCGGGCTATACTGCTAGTCGTTATATAAATGTTATTTTTTCATCGTGACGCCTATTTGATTTGCTATTCCTGTGTTTTTTAAACAGTGAAATTAATAACAACAACCGGCCTAGATTGAGATGTCATAATAAAGGTTGCGTCTCCTACAGGAATTGAACCTGGATTCTTTTTTTTATAGCAATCCAAATATGTGTATCAACCAAAAATTAACGCTTATTGTCTTAAGAAATAAAATCGGATAAAAGATTCAATTCAGTATATATGTGTGAGTGTGTTTTTGCATCTCACCTACGAAGCATATGGAAAAGTTTTTGCCTCGATCCACTTCGCAAAATCTGACCAAATAACCGCATCAAATTGTTTTTTCACCCAATCTTGCGATAATTTTCTGCATTTGCCAGTATGCATAATTATGCAAATAATGATAATCACGTATATAACTTTGTGCTTTTCTGTAAATTTGTTACTAACCCCATCCGCCATAAAGTAATTCATTATTTGTCTTTACTTTGAAAATGACGGTATCTTCTATAACTCTCTGATCATAATGATAATGTCCTAATTTGGGAGAGACAGTGGCAAAATTCTACCGTAAAAATATAGTCGCATTAAAATGAAATTAAATTACGGTATTTTATGAGCCTCAAGTCAATTCCTGTGAGATTCTCTAAACAGAGTTAAAACCACTGAGTTTCAATAAAAATGGTCTCTCCCAAAAGACATGTCCACTTTTGCATCGACATAATTCTGCTCTTGGGTGGGTAAACTCATAAATTTCCTTGGAACTTTTAAATAAATCACATCAATGTGAGCGTTTAGCCGTATGATAACAGTTGCCTGGCGTAGACAGTTTGACAGTGTTGTGAGTTCGATCTTTAAATAAGACATACGCCCTGTGTCCATGCACTAAACGAAGATTATTAAATATCTTTAAGTTCATATTTGGTTGACATATTTTAAGTTCAATATGTGGTTGGCGTAATGCATACTTAAATGATAAATAATCACAAAGTCACAATAATTAAAATCACTTTTTCAACATATTCTCATTCATTCTAAACTTCGGTGTTTGAACTTTAAATGAGGACACGTATACTCACCTCGTCGAAGCATCTTGGCTGCTTTCTTAGCCTTGAAGATGTTGCTTATCTCGCCAGAACTTCATTTTTTATATTTCTTTATCAAATTCAAGGATAAAAGGCAAGTCAAGATGGAGGGCCAGTGAATCAGGCTGCTGTATGAATGTAGGAGGAGGAGGGAAGAAGTGCAGATTATTAAAATACTTACAAAAGATAACAGCGAACTTGAAGAGATTAACTGATGAGGGAAGCATCCTCTCGGGATATACTCAATAAAGCGATTTTTCTTGTGAATAAACTGTCCGAATGCAATTTTCTTCTCGTGCAACCAGATTGGCAGCTGAGTCCCACCCATTCACAGTTAGATTAACCAAATGCAGACGACAATTCGAACTCCTTCAGCTTCTTCTCTCGCACTTCCCGCCTGTGGAACTCGCTTCCATATTCTTGCTTTCCTGACAGCTACAACCTCCAGGAATTTAAATGCAATGTCAATACTCATCTATTAGCCACTTGACTCTAGTTCTTTCTACACCACCCTGTATATCCTTTCCTTTCTCTCCACCTTTGCAGCTGTCATCACACCTGTATTCCCATTCTTCTCTTGCTCCTTTCTAACTGGTTCGTCTTTCTCTTCACTCTCTTCTACTTAATCTTTTTACTCTTATGTAGCCCCCTGCACATCATGGCATTACGGCCTTGCTCGGGGTGATCCGATTAAAAAAATAGAACACGAAAAGAATGAAGATGGTTCACCCCTGTGTAAAATCCATGGCAAGTCATATGTCTGAACTAGTGAAAGTATGAAATCTAGTTCGTTAGGACATTTGCCGTAGAAATAACGATAGAGTACCGAATATCTTGAAAACTTGAAACTTATTCCTTGTGGGGAAAGGGGTTGCAGAGTTGAAAATAACTGAAAATAATTGAATGTAATCCCTGAAAGCACAACACTGCGCCTCCTCGGCCTAACTCTATTAGTCGATCTCAAGTAGAATGACTACATTGAAGCCATTGCTAAATCTGCTGCTAGAAAAGTCGGTTCACTGTGTAGGGCCAAGAAGTTTTTCACGTCTGAATCCCTCTTGCAAATATATAACTCTATCATCCGCCCGTGTATGAATATTGCTGTCACATCTGGTCGGGTTCTCCTGCTATTCACCTCGAGGATGGTGGCAAAATCTAATATGCAATGTAATTGATCCCGACCTAATAGCTCAACTCCAAACATTTCCTCACCGACGTAATGTGGCTTTCCTCTGTCACTTCTACAAATACTTTTACAGCTTCTTCTCCGATAAGCTTAGCTCACTGGTGCCCCCTCTCCATGAATTTATTCGAGCTACTAGACTAGCGATTAGGTCCCATCCTTTTACAGTGAAACCGATCAAATGTAACCAACTTCTACTCTCAGCTTCCTTTCTCCGCCTGTAGAATTCCCTTCTGTATACTTACTTCCCTGAGTGCTACAATCTCCTAGAATTTAAATGCAAAGTCAATTGTCATCTCTTTCCTTGACTCACAACTTTTCCCCGACAATCCTTGTATCATATTCTTCTTCGTTTCCACTCTACTCTCATGTAGCCCTGTTCATACATGTATTCTCATCATTTTCTTACCCATTCTCTGACATCCCCTGTAACTTGTTCTTCTTTCTCATCACTCACCTCTTATGTAACCCCCTTTAGATTCAGGTGGGAAAAGCTTCCGGGCCCTGCACAGAGAGCCGACTTTCATAGCAGCAGATTTGGCAATGGATTCGATATAGTCATTCCATTTGAGATCCGCCGAAAGTGTAAGGCCAAGGAGGCGTAGTATTTTACTCTCTCGGAAGCTAGCCTGTCCCATGCTAATGGGAGGTAGATGCGATTGTCTATGGTGGTTAGTTGATAACAGCTTCGTTTTAGAAACATTGAAATTTACTAGCCATCTCCTACCCCAGGCCACTACGGATTGGAGGTCCTTTTCAAGCACGGCAGCGAGGTTCGCTTTGTCGCCCACACCTGGTTTTTGATCGATGCGAGAGTAGATTGTTGTGTCATCGGCATACATGCCAACTTGGGATTTAATGGCGTCGAGGAGATCATTAATGTAGATCAGAAAGAGCGTGGGACCTAGGATAGAACCTTGAGGGACGCCCGCGTTCGTATGGTAGTTTTGGGAGGCATGCCCATTTAATACCACCTTCAATGTGCGGTTAGAGAGGAATGACTGGATGAGGTCAAACAGATGTCCAGTTATCCCGTAGCTCCGCAGTTTGCACAAGAGGCCAGCGTGTCAGACCCTGTCGAACGCTTTGGAGATATCCAAGGCAACAGTTCGGGCTTCGCCATTCTTGTCAAGTGCCCGGTATATGTACTCGGTAATGGTCGTTAGCATATCAGCAGTAGACCTGGTGAAGCGAAACCCGTACTGTTTGTCAGAGAGAAGCCTGTAGGCTGTGAGATGCTGAATCACCTCGGCGTTGATAATGGCTTCGAAAACTTTGCCAAAGATCGAAAGGAGACCAATAGGACTGTAATTGGCGGGGTCTGAGGGTTCGCCAGAATTCTTAAATATAGGAACTACACAGGAGAACTTCCAACAGGCAGGAAAACAGGAATCAGATAGGCAGAGGTTATAGAGTTTAGAGAGGACAGAGGAGAGTTCTGGGGCACATTTCTTCAGTACTATGACTGAGATTCCGTCACCGCCGTTCGCTTAGTTCTGGGTGGGAAGTCGGGTTTAGGTATTCCTAAAGAGTCCAGTGTCGAATTGGTGGAGAATCTACGGGCAAAGCATTGAACCGACTTTCTTAGCAGTGGATTTAGCTATGGATTCTACATAGTCATTCCACTTGAGATCTGTTATGAGACTTAACCCGAGGAGGCGCAGTGTTTTGCTTTAAGGGAGATTAGCCTGATCCATGCTAATGGTGGAGGGTGGGTAGGAGCAATTGTCTATGATGGTTAATAGATAGCGTCTTCGTTTTGGAAGAATTCACGAGTCATTTCTTACCCCAGTCCACCACAAGTTTGCTTTAGTAGCCTCGGCAGATTTTTGATCTATGCGAGAGTAAACTGTAGTATAAAAATATGTTGAAAAAGTTACAAATATTCATAAATATGTTCGTAAACAAGCAGAATACAAACATTAAGAACAATGGCGAGATTTAGAATAAAAAAAACAAAAAGAGCAAAAAACTGCCTCAGTTTTAGTTGTCAACTTGTGAAAAAACCGATTTACTTGTTTGTACGATTTGTATTGAACAAATAACGAATTCAAAAGCTCTTTTGTGTACGGCTAATTGTTTGAAGAATGCTGGCTGGTTTAGTTTGCGGATATTTGTGCTATAGATCAAGAAATAGTAAATTAAATTTAAATTCAACTCTTTTATTATGAAATTACGTTCATTTCAGTATTCCTAAAACATTTTTCAAATTCTAGATTTTTTTCCATTTTCGGTTGTAGGATAACATTTATCTCCAAAATTATTTTGTATTCAATTCACATTAAATAGATATAATGATTTCTTAAGTGATTATACTTTTATCTCAAAATAATAAATCTCAACCTCTCTGGTTTCGAATTTTACACTTGTTGCAAAATTCCTTTCAGGTTGGGCCATATATATTTTCCGTTTTTTTTTCATTAATTTTTATTATTGAAAAATAAAGTACTGCTAGATTTTATTCAGTTTTATATTCAGCATTATTTGCCTAGTCTTGTTGACAGCTATCAGCTTTTGAATAAAATCTCGATGAGTGGAAAATATTTTCGACGAGTTTTTTTTATCTTGTGTTGCAATGGAAGAGAAGGACTTTCTTTTAATTTTTCCGTGCAGTAACTAAGGTCTGTACCACCAATATATTCTCACCTGACACGTATAGGAGTTAGGATAAAACAAAAAAATTTAATCGATCCTAAATTCAGTCACTTTCTCACCAACGTAGCGTGACTTCCCTTTGTCTTTTCTAAAAAAATATTTTCATGGTAACTTTTACCGTTGAAATAGTAAAATGCAACTGCCATTTCTACTTCAGCATTTTCTTTCTCGCACTTCCAACCTGTGAAACTCCCTTCCATTTACAGGCTTCCCTGATAGCTACAATATCCAAAAATCTAAATGTAACGTCAATTGCCATTTTCTGGCTACTCGTTCCTCTTTTATCTTTTCTTAAATACCAACCCCCGTACCTAGTCTTTTCTCTTGCTGTATCCTCCTGCGCACTAGTAGTGGTCCTGCCTTCTTTGGGGTGAAATGATTAAAAAAAAAAAGAAAATAGACTCAACCTAATATATTGTAGAAATTATTTGTCATGGAATTATTTTTAAATCGAGAATTGCTAATAGGAAAAAATTGTGTTTTCGTTTCGGGCAATGAACAATAATTTTATGCAAAGAAAAATACGAAATATTATAAACAAGTACATTTCATCAAAACTGTGAAAATCTGAATTTGCATCTGAAGAATAAATAGTACCTGAGATCGATAGTTAGTTTTTTGGCTGTTGACGCCCTAGTTTCATTTCAGACGATAAATGTATAGGTCTTTTGTTGAATGACTGAATACTCTAAAGAAATTCTTTAGATGTCCAAGGCGTGGACATTACAGTTGTAGACTATTGAGTGCAAAGAACACTCTACCAGTTCTTCTCTGACATCAATCATTACTAACATTCAATATTGAGGACAATAAATGTTTTGCGCCGAGAAATGAATGCTTCTATAACATCAAGTTAATGGCAGATACAGAAAAAGTAAAGTTCCTCCGAAACAAGATGTTAAAAGAAAGTGGGAAGAAAGTACTATCAATTATCAAAAGACAGAAAATATGATTGTCAGCAAGAGAAAAAGTCCAAGATGTGAGCTAAAAACTGGAAATTCATATCTCGGAAATTTGAAAAAGAAAAAACATTGAAATCCGAATAGACGCAATGGAATAGCAAAATATGTTTTCCAAAAACTAAACAAAATATGAAGAAACAGGAAAATTTTGTTGGAAACAAATAAAAAACTATTGAACTTCTATATAAAATCAGCCATCCTATATGACAGTGAATTCTTGACAATTTCCTTGCAATTGAAGATTAAACTTCAGGCAACAGAAACGTAGTTCTACAGAAGGATGCTAGTAATACCATAGACGAAGTAACGGAAAAGTATTAAAATAAATGGAAACAGAAATAATACGTGGACAGAAAATTAATTTTGAAATACATAAGAAATAAAGGCTTCAAAAGTCGAACACTTACAGGACATATAGACGACAAGGGGAAAAGGAAAGCAACGAGTAACGTACCTAATGAGCATGTCGAAATGGATGTCAGTATAGGGTTTGAATATAGTAAAAAGACGAACATTCATAACAGCTACTAGAGAGCGAAAGTTATGGTGAGTCCTTGTCGCCTACATTCTTAAAGGACACGGCAGTCATCAAAAGAAGAAGGTCTGTTTACTTCCTTAGAAGACAAATGTGATACAGTGACGAATGTAATGTTTGTTAGTCTGAGGGGAACATATGTACATATTGCCTAGTTTCTCGTAGCTTCGACCTAAAACCCTTTTATCTTTGTTAATTATGTTTTCAGTCTCGTTAGAAGAAAAGACAGTACATTTTTTTAGCTCTTAGAGCCTGATAAGAAATAGTCTCTTTACATGTAGCAGGGAGAATTTGTCACGACATATCAAGACCGTCCTTTTTTTTTAATCCATTGAGGAAGTAATCACCAGGAATAAGGCATGACATCGTTATTTTATTCTTCTTTCTCTTTCGAAGAAAACTAATATCAGCTGTGAAGGGCAGGGAGAAATGGAATTGGATTCTTATTTTACACTAATAGATCTCCGTGGGAATTTAAATGAAAAAAAGAAGGAATGAATTAATGTTTTCTTGGTCACGGAGAAAGCTGTACATTTCCAGTTCGAATCAGTGATCAGTGTTCCACCGCAGGTACAAGATCAGAAATAAAGTAATGCTTGTTATAATTTATTTTTATTCAGCATCCCTAGCGCATTTGTATTTTCTTTTTGTTTTTTTTTCTTTTTTTTTTCAAAACTATAAACCATAAAGTACTAGCAGTTTAACCCGGTTTCGGGTAGTTTAAAGAATAATAAGAATAAAAAAAACATATGATGAATTTAAATAGCAAATACTTACACAACATCCACCCTCGTCATTTTTATAGATATAGATAATGTCTCTATTGGATTAGGGGGAGAGGGGGAGGGGCAACATATATAGATACATAGATAATTAAAATGTAGGAATCGATTCTATATTGTAAATACATAAACTGATCCCTGACATTGTCGGGTGATAATATATATTTTTCTACCCTTAATTTTGGTTTTCTGAAAAATTTCAAGGTGTCGTTAGCATTCTAAAATTTTGATCTACATCTGCGCAAAACTGCCGTCGAGCTAGACCGCAAAATGCAGACGCAAAGTCGAATCTATCAAACAAACAAATACTTACACAACATCCACCCTCGTCACTTTTATAGATATAGATTTGGAAGCTCATCCAAATATTGCAGAGTTAACTTCTCTTCCACTATTTATAATCAGCTTTCAAAAAGGCAGTCCTTCTACACACGTGTAGAAAGGAAACACATTTTTTTCATCATTTCACCCCGAGCAAGGCAGAAATGCCACTGATGTGCAGGGGACTACATAACTGCAAAAATATTAATTAGAAAAGAGTGAGGAGTACAAACTAGTTAGAAAGGAGCAATAGAAAGCTGAGAAAGCAGGTGCGATGACAGATACATAGGTGGAGAGAAAGGGAAGGTTATACGGGGGTGGGGAGAGAGCTAGAGTTCAGTGGTTAATAGATGAGTATTGACTTTGCATTTAAATTTCTGGAGGTTGTAGCTGTCAGGAAAGCAAGAATATGGGAGCGAGTTCCACAGGCGGGAAGTGCGAGAGAAGAAGCTGCAGGAATAGAATTGTCGTCTGCATTTGGCTAAATTGACTGTGAATGGGTGGGACCTAGTTGCCAGTCTGGTTGCACGAGGAAACACCTGTTGAGGAGGCACCAGTGACTTAAGTTCGTCCGAGCAGAAGACATGAAAGTATTTGCAAAACAGACAAAGGGAGGCCACATTTCGACGGTGTGGAAGTGGCTGCAGTCGAGCCGCCAGATGACATAGTATTTACGTTTTTTGGAAGATGAATGTGTTAAAAGCACTCCCAGAAAGTTAATGAATCTTTATGAAAAATATAGAATTCGTGTAATTACACGGGTGAGCTGAAAAGTTCATAGCCTGACTATGAATGAGAGATGCTAGAGTTATGAAATCCTGTATGCATTAATTTCATCTGCTATTAATAACTGCATTTTTTCTAGCTAAACTTATATTTGACTGTTCCAAAGAGACTGCTCATCCTGTTCTAAAAAAAAAACTTATCGTCATTAGACATAACATCATCATCACTGCGATACTGGTTTTCAGCCAAGTGTTTTTCATATTGCAGAGAAGACGATAGTCAAATCATGAGGAGTGCTTAAGTGCTCAACCAGTTTAAAGCTACATTCACGCAAAGTAGCCATTGAAAAGAAGGACTTGTTTGCTGGAACAGTGTTTGGAGAAAACAAGATCCCTTCCGTCAGTTGTTTCTTGACATTTGTTCTTGATAGCCATTTTGAAACTGTCTCAGCAAATGGCATAATACATTCTATTAATGGTGTGGACCTTTGGATGACAGTCAATAAACACAATGCTTTATGCACCCATCACCTTCCTTGCAGATGAAATGGCTTTGGTCTTCTTTGGAGAAGGGGAAGAGGGGTGTTTTCACTGCATGCACTGTCTCTTTGTTTCAGAACACAAATGGCACCCACCTTGCAGAAATGTTCGTCATGCCAAGTTCATTGTGCAGAATATTCTCGACTCTCTCACGGAATATGCTAATAAAAATTGTGTATATTTATAAGAAAAGTCGCAGCTAGTTACATTTGCCCTTTTATTTTTGTTTTTGTTTTTTAACAGTCAGAAGTAAATTTACCTAAAAGGAACAATGCAGTTAATAATTATAAGAGTTTAAATTAATTCATACAGTTTCACTGCTCTAGCACCACTCCTTCAAAGTCAAACTATGAACTTTTCTGCACGCAATCATACCTAAAAAACAATGAAGTTATAGTGTTGAAATTACTGCAAACAAGATTTCACTGCTTAGGTATCGATCATTCGTAGTTGGCCTATAAAGCTTTCAGCCTACCCGCGTACAGTAAAGAAATGGTTCAATAAAAATGTAAAACTGTCCTAAGTGACAGATCTTGAAGTGAGAATCCTACTGCTGAGAATAAATATATGTTTAAACAAGGTAATGCTCTCATTACAGCAGATGGAGAAGACACAATGCCTGCCGTTTAATACTGTTTCTTGGCCACTCAAAAGTTTAGACGAAGTAATTCCCACTGTGCGTTGTGGTGCAGTGGATGGCAACTCGGAACAAAAGATCGGGTGCCGAGTTCGAATTCCAGTTGAATTCCTTGCATTCACTTACGCATAAATACTCTTGGGAAACTTATTAATCCGTCTCTTCCCTCCAGTTATGGATTAAATAATATGAGAGATTGAATCTTGAATAAAATGGATGTAATCTAAAAATCTTATCAACCTTGAATAAAATGGATGTAATCTAAACATCTTATCAACCTTGAATAAAATGGATGTAATCTAAAAATATTATCAACCAAGCAAGCTCAGGCGGAGAGTTACTCGAGACACTGTAAGGACGGTGTTACTTAACATCTGGAGACAACATCCAACTTACGTAAGCGCAGAATACTCTTTGCACGACACTAATGTGGAGGAAAGCAATAACTCGCAAATGACCTACTGCTCTGGACACCTTGCTAGGTAGCAAGACGAGTATGTCGTCAAGAAATTACCTACATTGACCAGCTATGTTATGACACAAAATGTCTTCCTAATGACCTTCCGACCTTGAAGCAGGACCGTGATAGACTCATGAAAATATGGGCTAGACCGAACGAGTAAAGTATAATCTTTTAAGCTGTAGTTGAAATAAGGATTATTACTGTATTTTCATTTTGTTTTGTTTTTAAATTATTTGAATCAGTTTGTTTATTTCGATTTTTAGTTCATTTAAAATTCCGCGTTCGCATCGTCGGTTTCTATATATTTAACGCTGTCAGCAATTACAACTTCCTCTAATCTGACATCATTTTTTTAATTATTATTATTTTTTTAATTTCCCGCATATTTACACGTTTTTCCTTGTCTTTCTCTTCCATTTTTAGTTGGATATTTTCTCGGAAGTTTCCAGTTTTTACTTTATTTCCCTTTATAGCTGTCAAATTTCTGACGTTAATACTCTAGCGGCTTTTGATTTCACGCTCAAATCTCATCAAAGTCTCGAAAGGGCGAGGTTTTATCAGATTTTTTCCGGGATCATAGATTTGAGTTTCAACAACCGCACATTTTTTGTCTTTGATTAAACGCACAGTTCAATGACGAAGACGAACAATGAGAAATTTAAGAAAAGGAAAAGAGACACATGAGTGAGAGGGAGAAAGAAGAAAAAGAGAGAGCATGTGCATGTAAGAGAGAGAGAGAGAGAGAGAGAGAGAGAGAGAGAGAGATAGTTTATGCCATATTTTGAGAATTAAATAGGGATGGATTTTTTCATATTACCAAAGGTCGAGGTTCAAACTTTAGACTTTCTTTACTTTGGTGTAACACAGTCTCCCCCGATTTTACTCCATCTATTGTTTTTGTGTTGTAAATATATATATACTGACGTACCACATATGTAGGAGAATATATATATATATATATATATATATATATATATATGAATGCTTCCATCGATAAAACATTACTATTATTTAATACGAAGAAATCTTCTCACAGGTTGAAACCCCTAACAGAATTTCTTTTCCATTTTGTAATTTAGCTATCACTTCTGCCGCTATATATATATATATATTTATATATGAAAGTCGGCTCTCTGAGCAGGGCCCGGAATTTTTTCCCGCCTGAATTTATCCTGCACATATACAAATCTACCATCCGCCCATGTATTGAATACTGCTGCCACATCTGGTCGGGTGCCCCAGCTACTCTCCTTGGGTTTCTTGACAAAATACAAAGGAGAGTCTGTAACGTGGTTGATACAGACTTGGCAGACCGGCTGCAACCACTCTCTCACCGGCGTGATGTGACTTCCCTGTGCCTCTTCTACAAGTACTTTTATGGCTTCTGCTCCGAAGAACTTAGATCATTGGTGCCGCCTAAGCACGAATTTACACGAGATACTAGGTAGGCAACTAGGTTTCACCCTTTTACAGTTAAACAGACAAGATATAACCGTAATTTCTACTCCAACAGCTTCTTTTCTCGCGCTTCCCACCTGTGGAACTCTCTTCCACAAGTCTGCTTTCCCGACAGCTACAATCTCCATGTGTTTAAATGTAGGGTCAATAGACACCTCCTATCACACTAACTTCCAATTATTCTCCTAACACTCTCATCTACCCCACCCTCATTCTCGGTATTCTTACCCGCCTATCACCAACCCTCTGACATTTCCTATATTTAACCATCCTTTCTCCAATCTATGTAGCCCCCTACGCAGTAGTGGCAATGAAATGCCTTGCTCGGGGTGAAACGCTTATAATATATATATATATATATATATATATATATATATATATGAATGCTTCCATCGATAAAATATTACTATTATTTAATACGAAGAAATCTTCTCACAAGTTGAAACCCCTAACAGAATTTTTTTCCATTTTGTAATCTAGCTATCACTTTCGCCGACATATATACATACATATATATATATATATATATATATATATATATATATATATATATATGAATGAAAGCTATGGAAATAACGCCATCCTGTCAAAACATACAGTAACAAAAAATGTCTAAAGTGGAGAAATTGAAAATAATAGACTTCAAGAATGTCAATTGATTAATAAACAAATGAAATTAAATCATTTTGGACTGTCGGCACGCTGGCGAAATCTTTTTGTAAAAATATGAAAAAGAACTGTAAACATCGGGCGTGTCTAAAGATATCAAACTCCACTTTGCAAATCCAAATTCTGATGAATAGAGCGAGAAGCAGAATCAGGTCAGAGATAGAACAAGAACAGTGCGGTTTCGTCAAGGACACCGGAACATGGAATGCAATATTTATGATTAGGATACTATCAGAAAGAGCGATAAAAATGAAAAGGACGTTTAATTATGTTTTGTAGACTATGCCAAGGCGTTCAACAAAGTAAGTCATAAAGAAGTGATAGAAATGCTCAGCAGCCTTGCGTATTTGGGAAAGACATTAAAGTAATCAAGAACCTCTACTGGCAGCAAACCGCCTGCATACGGACAGGAAACGAATTCAGCAGATATACAAAGATAGAAAGGGGCGTAAGAGAAGGATGTGTCTTTTCACCGGATCAGTTCAACTTGTATAGCTAGACTATTCTGAGTATCCTAGAAATGATTTCAGGATTCGTCATCGGTAGTCACACTCTGAACAATATAAGATATGCAGATGATACAGTGCTGGTAGCTGACACGGAAAGAAAGCTACAAAACCTTTTAAAAAGGTAGATGAAGAAAGTCGAAAAAAAGGACTACAAATAAAGTACAATAAAACTGAATATACGGTGATCAGCAAACAGAGGCGCACAAAATGCCACTTACAGGTTAAGGATACTAAACTCAAGCAGGTACAAAAATTTAATTATTTAGGAAGTGTTCTAACAGAAGACGGAAAGTGCGACACTGAGATCCGAAGGCGAATTGACATGGCGAGTGAAGCATGGATTGCTAATGTGATGTCTGTTCTTCAATATGGCAGCAAATGCTGGACAATATTATTAAAGATGAAAGAAAATGGAAATGTGGCTTACAAAAAGATGTTGGCATATCATGTATCGAGCATGTAAGCAATGATAAGGTTTTGGAAAGGATGGAAACAAAACAAAATTACTACAGAGAATCAGGGAAAAAAAGCTAAAGTTTCTGGGACATGTAATGAGGAAGGAGGGCTTGAAGACTCTGATACTCACAGGTCAGATAGAAGGAGAGAGAGAGAGAGAGACAGTGATAAGCAGCGGTAACATATTTGACAGGCCTGATCAGTTGGGTGACAGAGCGAGTACGAGAAAGTAGAGAGTGGTTTCGAATTCCAGCCGAATTCGTTTCATCCACTTATGCACAAATATCCTTGTTAAAGGTATGAATCCACCTCTTCTCCCTCCAGCTATGGGTTGAATATCAGAGCATATTGTATTCATTAGCGTTAGTTGGCAACCTGTCCACGGCAGAAAGAAATAACAACCTACTGCTGGAAAATTTTCTGTTTAGTGAGTCATGTCTCGAAAAAGCGTGTATCACGTATGGAAATTAACTGACAGTCTAACTGATTTTTCCGCTTCCTCGTCTTGTTATTTCGAAATATTTCACGTGAAAAAGGTTTTACTTTTAAACGGGAAATTATTAGAAATTTACGATAGACTTTCACGTGGTAACAAATACGAGCTGAATATTGATATAAAATTTCCATTTTATAATGTTTAATATTCCACAAGATAGGGGATTGTGTTATATGATACATGTTTTGTGCAAAATAAATGTTTATTCATTATCATTCTGTGAATATGCAGATACCTAAAAGCGGAATCATTGATGCGTAGTTTCCTCCTCCGTGTGTGGGTAATTTGGTGTGTGACGGAACGTATCTTGAGTCAATTTAATCTAGCAAATCTGATTTATATAATTGACGTCATTTTTGCAGTTTGTCGCTGTCAAGGACAAAGGTTTCGCTTAAATATTTACAATAATAAAAGAGATTGTATATTACAATCTATAGCGTGAATACTTAATAGCAGATGCTTGAAGCGACACAACAGGAGGCAATAATTCCTCGTATTATTCTAGGAAATTAGTGCGATTTGAAATTCAGCTGAGAAGAACCTTGACAAAGACGAACAGCTCTACCCAACTAAGTGGAAAGTATTTATTACAGTTGCAGTTATGTTACATCCATACAAAATGTAGCCTTAATAAGTTAAAATTAATAATCACTAGTTGACTTACTATACTGTGGTGTATTGCTTAGCAAGTTAATCTTGTAGACAATTACTAACGATGTGAGTTCGATTCCTACTGAGAGTTCTATATCTGTAGGTTTGTCTTTGGGTTAGCTAGGTTTAGTCAATATCAACCGGCACCATGCTGTTAAAAACACTTCAACAAGTCTCGCATATTGTTACGTTATTGAAGTCGATACTGACTGCTTTTTTTATAAAGTTTAACTAATACAAAGCTTGAGAACCGCTTAAATTTAAAAGTTAATGTTAATGAGAGACAGGGTCTGTTATATAAATGAAGGAAGGTGTTGTAGGAAGTGTATATTATGAGGATAATGGAAGTAGATAACGATGATTCTTGGTTTGAAGGTTAATATTGTTGTGGTCAAGAAAGCGACCACCCAGGAGTCTGTTTCACGCAATAGCAGGTATTAGGAAAGAATCTGTATGAGCAAAACCCCCTTTTACTTTTAAAGTACGGGGGTTAATGAGGTCGAGTCGACTCCGAAGAAGAAGCATGCTCTAACCTAGCTGTAAATGTTTTTAGCTGCAGGTGTTGCACGCATTTTGTGATGTTTCTTATTCATCATATAACCGTTGCTGTTGTTTAGGCAGGAACGTGGCACCAAAAACTATGGATCGTAAAAGACTGAGATCTACGAAGAACACAATCTACAGACTGTCACGGAAGACCCAGCTATAAGCAAACATTAAGCGGCCCTAGCATTTCGTACATAACATAAACCACGAGGAGGGTCTTTCAAGAATAGCGCCTATATCGTATGCAGGATAAACCGTTGGTTTATTGTACAACATCCGATCCGTTGATTGTCGCTTCGGTCTTGTTTATGGATAAAGCAACATTTGAAAGAAATGGAATAACCAATTTACAGAATATAAATTTGTGGACGGATCAGAATCCACACCAGTATGTGCGGGCTGATATTGTAGTCTAAGTTCATATGTTTTCCAAGCACGTCTTACAGTAGCTGTCGATGGGAACTTTATTTAGAAAAAAATTCGAAACTTTCTAGAGGATGTAACTTTGCTAATCCAAAGACGCCTATGGTTTATGCATGATTGCGCTTCAGCTCGAGTTAATCACAGTGTTCCCGATGTAATAGCTAACATCTACTACAAAAGATGGATACGTAAGGGAGGACCAGTTTCATGACTTAAACGTTTCTCCAGCCTTAATGTTAGGGCGCCGCTCCTATTTGATTACAAATGTTCCCATTGCTATATATAGCAATGGTGGATTCTCTACAGGGGAGTCACTAGACTGACGACTCTACGACACTATCAGCACTCTGCCTTCGGGTAGAGGGCGCTCTCTGCTTCCGAGCAGAGAGCAATAACCCAGTCGTGGTTCCGCCGAAGGGTAGAACCACGACTGGGGAAAAATAGACAGATATTTTTTGGCCGGGCCATGCCCAGATATAAACTGACCATGTGTCATATGTTGCCCTTACTGGGAGGGACAGCTAAATAATGTCGTAGAGAGTCACTTGAGAGTCTCTAATGAGTTACTGAAGAGTCAGTGCGAGTCAGTGAAGAATTAGTCACACTTCCGGTGGCGTACCGGAAGTAATCACGTATACACACGTCTTACGACGGATTGGACTCTTGTATCTTCCTATTGTAAATATTACTAATCACTTCTGTACATACTAACCGTCTTTCCGCGGAATACAACTTATATTCTGATTCTGTTGTTGAATTATTCATTTATACTTGGCGATATAACACTTAATTCGTTGTGTTTTTATCTCTGGGGCCACCTAAAACAATTGGTTTATACAGCAGGCGTTAATAATGCAGAGATATTTCCTAAATATGTCATAGGGGCCTGCTAAAGCATTCGACTCCGTGTGGGAGTATGTGAAAGTGTCTGTCAGTAAATGATCCGACAGGTGCATGCGTGTATGTAACTTGCTGTGTTGAGATACAACAATGATTTCTTGAACATATGCTTATGTGGATATTTTTCCTTGTTTTGGTGCCAGGAACCCGTCTCCAAAGTTTGTATAATATTTGGGGATTGTATCTTGGATTGTACATTTAACAGTTTCTATGATAAACTTTAAATTTAATAAATCGAAAACGGAGCATTTGCGGACATACACTACTGGCCATAATTATTAGGCCACCCCAGTGTTTAAAAAAATGATGCATTTCATACTATTCTTTAGTATTTATAGCCAAGTGAATAATCATAAATGAAAATAGAATGGTTCTTTTGTTAATATTGCACAATAACATGTGCATCAAATGAATTTATAAATATTCAATAATTACCTATATTGCAGTTTTATCAATGAACGAATGAAGAAAATTTAAGGTGATTCGGATGAGTTAACCTTTGCTTTCTTGCCTTGTAAAATTTTGCAAAGTAATAATGGCAAAAGAACCATTCTTTTTTTATTTGGCAGTAAATGCTAAAAATAGTATGAAATACATCATTTCTTAAAGAAAAAAAACTGTGGTGGCCTAATAATTATGGCCGGTAGTGTATGTTTATTTGAACTTTTGTCCTTGTTTTGGCGTGAGAAGCCCGTAAAAGCATTTTTGATACGCCTATATATATATATATATTATTTTGAACATTATTTTTACCGATACTCGTATTTAAGGAGGTATTCTGTTTTTAATTAAACAGTATTTTATATTTATATCTCCCGGCCTGATTATTTTACGATAAATTTTATTGCGAAAATGTGTGCTATCCAGCAGGATTCGAACCTGCGACCCCTATTTACATAGGGGAAGCTACCATTTGAACTGGTACTGTCTTAACCACTCGACCATGAATAGCCCCTTGACCAGACGATATAACACAATTTTCGATCTACCGTAAACAAACCATATCTGCTCTGAAATGTATCGTAATGTCAACAAATGTAAAAGTTCGAATCCTGCTGGATAGCACACATTTTCGCAATAAAATTTATCGTAAAATAATCAGGCCGGTAGATATAAATATAAAATACTGTTTAATTAAAAACAGAATATCTACTTAAATACGAGTATCGGCAAAAATAATGTTCAAAATAATTCATTACAAATTGTCGGTTGCTTATAACCAAGTTTCGTTAATATATGTATATATATATATATATATATGAGGCATTTACATTCACTTACGAGCTAATAAACTTGGCTAATGTATTCATCTCCTCCTCAAAGCTATGTATAAATAGTAGAACAAACTTGGTTTTGTAGCATTGGATAGCAACCGATCTAGAAGAAGAGAAACCCTAAATTCAAACCAGCCTGGAGATGGTTAGGCTTATTTAGTCTATCTTGCCCATTTCTACTGCGGTAGCAGTAGATGTGATGTCTCTGCGACTCTAATAGTTTGCGAGCCAATCATCCTGAGTCACAGGAAAAAAGGTTACATGTGACAAGTGGATAAAAGTGTTGGTTAAATCAAGTGATTTGACACAAACAGTTATGAGTTCAATACGTTGTTAGAGCAGAGGTAAACAATAACATAGAAAGTTAAGTTAAAGGGAGATAACTATTACTGAAACATCTTGAGGCATGATTCGTGGAACTAGAACCATCTACCTCTGTGAACGAAATAAACGGTTCAGTTTGAGATTCCAATCACCTGAAGAAGGTTGGAATGTACAATGGCTGAAATTTTGTGAATACTCCAACAAAGAAGAGTACAACAATGTAAATAGTGTAAATAATTACAATGCTTCATCTGAGAAATATAGACAAATTTAGAATTCAAAACCAATAAAAATTCTCGTATAAAGTAAGAACACGTGTTTGATAGGCTATGATTCATGATTCCCCATCCTATTTAAAAAAAAAGCCTGTTCCAAAGTATATTAATTATGTATGGTAATGATACTAATTCACTTTTAGAATTTTTTTTTTAATCATATCACCCCGAGCAAGGCGGTAACGCCACCGATGTGCAGGGGGTTACGTAAGAGTGAAAAGATTGGAAAAGAGAAAGCCGGAAACCACATCCTAAACAGGAAACAAGGGATGAGCCTCTACACCCGTTCAATAGACGTGGGTGGAGTGTGAACCGGGCGATGGTTTAGTCTATCTACTCCAATTGAAAAAAAAAAGAGGAAAAGAATAGAAATGAGTAAAAGATTGGAAAAGAGAAAGCCGGAAACCACATCCTAAACAGAAAACAAAGGACGAACCTCTTCATCCGTTCAATAAACGAATGGAGCGTGAACCGGGCGATAGTTTAGTCTATCTACTCCAATTGAAGTCTATCTACTCCAATAAATCTGTTAATAAATTGAAATACGAGGTCTGTCGGGACTAGTGTCACAAACAATTTATTTCAATTACAAGCAACAAAGTACAAGGTTTCCCCTTTCAAATAATTTCCTTCGAGTAACTTTTTCATCTTTCTCTGCCACTTCTCTATGCACCACTGAAAGGATTCTTCTTGGGTGCTCCTCAGCTTCGTTGTTAAGACCCTCTTGTTGGCCACCACGCTTTCAAAAACGGATCCCCTTGATGATCGTGTTGAGCTTGGAAAAAAGAAAAAGTTACACGAATTAAGATCTTCGGAATAGTGAGATTGATTCTCTACTGTGATATTTTATTTTCATTCAGAAACTTCCGGTTGCTCAGAGTATTGGAATTTGTCCTGCCACAATTCCCGTCTCTCCCCACGCAGTGGGCGAAACAAATGCTAATTCTGCAGTTATATATTCACATAATACCATGTTTATCCCTCTTTCACCGACAGTTCACGCAGCACGCCTTGACCCGTTGCTTTTCAAACTACATATAATAAAAATTGCATCATTTACATTGTAGGGACTGTTGTCCTCATCTTTATTGTCATATTCACAACGTTTAGGCCGTTGTACGCTGCGACCTTCTTTAGGTGATTAGAATTTTGAACTGAAACATTTTTTTTGATCTCAGGGGTATTATTCTCGTTCCATTAGTTATGCCACTTTTGGATGTTTTAGCTATTTCACTTAACTCTTTAAGTTTTTGTTTACCACTACTGTCGTTAGTTATTGAACTCACAACTCTTTGGGTCAAATCACTGGATCCAACCAACGTTTTTTAAACTGAAATCTTTATTTTGATCACTGGGATAAATTGTTCTCGTTCCATGAGTCATACCACTTCCGGATGTTTTAGTTATTTTATTTAACTCAACTCTCTAAGTATTTTGTTCACCACTGCTACCGAGAAGTATTGAACTCAGAACATTTGGGGTTGACTCACTGGATGCAACCAAAGCTTTTATCTACTGGGTCATGTGGCGAACAATAAACTGCATGAATCTGCCGACTGGGCCGTCGATTTCAAATTTTCGTTTAGTCTGTTTTCGTTCACGTTGCGTTCATACCCTTTGAAAAAGGCACAATCCATTTTTTTTTTTTTTGCAGTTATAGGTTAATTATATCAAAGAAATCTAATTTCTCTTGCATTTGTAATGCATCCAGTCTCGGAAAAGAACAATTCTGAATTTAAAGCCGACCAGAAAAGGAATGGATTTCGTCCAGGATATTTTGACTTAGAAACACTTACTGTTACTACGGCTTCCCTACATACTCTGAACTTATAACCCTAATGTGCTGCAGCAATCGTGATTTTTTTGACAATTAAAATTCTAACTGAGCCCGTTTCGTTCAATTCGCACTAATACGTTTAAAAAATACATGAATGTCTAGTTACAATTTAAATAGCAGAGCGCAACTTTTACGTTTCTGTTTTTGCCTTCGATTTCACCAAAAAGACAGTATTTTAAACATTTTAAACATTGATTTTTAAAAGGATTAAGGCGATTTTTTTCTTACCCTTCTAATCTATCGTTGTGCCAGTGATATTTATATGTAACTCAAATTGCAAATACTTCCTATTTCGAAATAAATTTTAAATCCATTTGGTTTTAAAATAAACAAGACGAAATAAATATCCGGAATTTTGCAAATCTGCAGGCTCAGCAGGAAATGCCCATGATGAGAATGTTTGATTTGTTTCTTCACCTTCCCTGTAAGAATAATACGGGGAAATATTCCATTTGCTTCCTGTTCACTTTTGATACCAAGATTCCAATTGTAATACAAGAGTCACGACTTTAGTCTTTTGAACAGCATGAGAAACGAGTTGAAACTTAAAAAAACAAAAAAAAAAAACAAGCCTAAGAATCCAGGCAGTAAATTCGTTTCGTTTCAGTAAAAGAAAAAATGTGATTAAATAAATAGATACCGTAAAGTAATAAAACCCATCCTTAAAACTTGGTGTCATTCAAGTATAGATGTCTCAAATACCGTCTTTTGCAAAGTTCAAAGAGTTCGTAAAACTCGACTGTTTTGCCAATAAACTTTTCGACTAAGCTGCTTACCGAAGTTTAGTTTCTTCACGTTACAATTTCCAGATCAGTCAGTCAGTTAAGTGCCATACGTGAAACACGCTTGGGCAATCATGTTTCGAAAGAGACATGACTGACTGGGCAGAAGATTATCCCGCCATTGCTTTCTGCGGTAGACTGGTTGCCGACCAAGGCTATAGAACCCAATCTGTCCTGTTATTTAACCCATAACTGGAAGGAAAAGACGGATTAATACCTTTCCCAAGGGTATTTGCGTGTAAGTCAATACAATGAATTCAACTGGAATTCGAACTCGGCACCCCGATTTCTCGTTCCGAGCCGATATCCACTGCTCCACAACACACCTCCTTTCCAGATGCCTCGAAAAAATGAATATCATCTGTAAAGCTAAAATTCTCCAATGGTGAATGGGAGCTTTCAATATTTTTCAAACTTGTTTTCCATTTATGGTCAGTTTTTCGTTTTCTATGGTATATCATTTCGAACTGTCTTAAATGTTGTGATTTTCTCAGCATAGGTTAGACGTGGCACAAGGCCGAAAGTATAAGACACCCAGTGATGATCGAACTCACTACTCAATTGTAATGATCCTAGCGAGATAAGCTTGCTAACCATTACATCACCTCGAGGTATGATGGATTCGTTCCCCAGCCAGCAAGCTTATATTGCGCACAAAAGTTAGGGTTAGATATACTGCCTGATTTCTGCAGTTACTAGAGGAAAATTCAGGATAGACCATTCACCAGAACACAAGAGGTTAGGGATTGCTACAGAACATGAGAAAATCTATTACTACGGAAAAATAAAAATTAAATAATAAGTATTAATAAGACGAAATATAACCAGTGACAAACGGAAGAGAGTTCAACAACAGAGAAGTGCAAGAAAAGAAACGGTTAGCATAGGACTTATATCAGCCAATGCCACTGTAAATTGATGAGATCTCGACGCCATTTTAGTATTGCGCTTAAATTGATAAAGTCTACGTTACCATAGCGAAGAGCCCACTCTCAAATTTGTTATAGAAGTACTTATAGAAAAGCACAGGAAAATAATTTTACGGCGGTGGGAAAGAAACTGAAACAGAGATACCAGATCAGTATCAATAATATTGCTGATTCTTTTCTCTATTTTATCAAAAAGCTCTAGATAAATAGCAATAGCACCAGAAAATATGTGGCAGCAATATGAATATTTCGGATTCTTTGAGTGTCAATCTGAGGACAGTGGAAAAAAGAGTTGGATAAGCCTAATGGTGATTACGAATGTTTTTAGAATGATCACTTGGTATGACGATATTCTGCCTCCATCTACCTACCCACAGTGCCTCAGACTCATCAGAAAGCGTATATGTGCTTTTAGGAGGTAGTGCTGCTCTGGGTCAATAGTGGGGATGCTTGATGACACCGTGTCATCATGATGACACCGTGTGTGGCAACAAGACTCCGAACCATGCCACATTGTCACATGTCCTGGGTATGACCGTAAGCGCCATCTGGTAGCTAGGCCTCTGATTGAGAGGTTGTGAGGAGCGTGGAACCACCTCTTAATTGCTGTTGTGGTAGCACCTGTTAGGGTCCCAGCTATGGGTAAATAGCTAACCCCCAAACCAGGGTCAAAATGCTATAAAAGTATTTACCAACAAAATGTTTTTGAATAAAAAATATTAGCAAAAAAAACCTTTTTGAATAAAAAATATTACCAACAAAACTTTTTTGAGTGAAAAATGTTACCAACAACTGTGATTTAAAATAAAAATACGTTTCTGGCCTTAAATGACCCTTTAGATGTTGATATGTCGGTTAAAAGGAACAAGCAAATATATATATATATATATATATATATATATTAAACTGAGATGTTCATGTTATTTTCATATTTGCATAATTTAACCAATGTATATTTCGTATCCCATATATGTATATACTTGTCTATAATTCTGAGATGAGGTAGTATTTACACTATTTACATTATTTTGACTATTGTGCTCATATTTGTTGCCATTTGTGCAACGTTTCGGTCGTTGTACGCTCCGGCCTTCTTCAGATGCTAGAAATTTCGAACTATATCATTCTCATTTCTTGCTTAAAACCTTTTTTAGTATTCATGAGTTATCTCCCTCTAACCCTCCAAGTTACTTGTTCACTACTGATGTAGCCTTGGTATTGAACTCACAATTCTTTGGGTCAAGTAACTGGAACTAATCAACGTCTATATCGACTAGGTCATATGTCTTTAAGGTAATCTGCCATTCCAGTTCCATAGTTGTGAAGTATCCGGCAAGTCGACGAGAGAATCCATTATATATAAGGATTTTACTGGTTTCAGTCATTTAATAACGTAATCATTTTATACTGATATTTGAAATCAATCTATTGAAAGACATCATGATCGTCTGTAATCCAGAGTCTCTTACAAAATATGAAGTATAAGCTGAAATATGAATTATAATTACTGATAATCACCCACCACGTTTGCTCCAAGCAATCAATATTTGAAAGGCGAGAGCATAATCTGACCGCCGTCGGCTTTGAAGCCGGAACGTAATATCACCAGGTGAAGAATGTCTCCTTTTGATACGCTTCCGGTCATGTGGAATTTGTGAATGCCGTTGGTATGATGTCAGAACAACTGCACACAAATGACAGACAATGAAAACTTGTGAAAACTTCGTTAGTTGCTAAGCGTTTGTTGCCGAATACATTTCTGTGGCTGATTGCGGCGGTAATACTACAGATATATACGCAGTCACACAGCAAATATAAGCCTTCAAGCACACACGCGTAGATGCGCACGTACAAACATAAGTATATGTTTGTAAGTTCAAATCATGAGATTTGCATTGCTATGCTGGAATCTAAATGGGGCTTCCTGCTGTGAGCATTTGTTGGATCTCAGCTTCGCTCCAGACGCCAAGTGGGACAAATATTTACGATCCATTGCTAAAGATACTGGAAAGATGCAAGGTTCATTCTACCGTCCTAGGCTGTGCCTAACTCATTCAGGCATGCTTCATATTAACTAGAGCAAGATTATACCAAACATGGTCTAATGTAACCATATCTGGGCTGGGAATATTCGATTTTATTGACAGAGTTCAATATTTTCTTCACATTTCCCTCCAAGCATAGTTAGAAATCCACTGAGAAGCAAGAGGTTAATGATTGTGAAAGAATATAAGCAAAAACAAAAAAAAAAGCATTATTAAGGAGCAGAAACAATAAAATATAAAGTATTAAGACAGAAGATTACGATCAAAATTATATTTAAATTTTTGAAGATCAGACTTGACTAGAAAGAAAAAAAATAAAGTTACAGAAGAGAGATGTGCAAGAAAAGAAACTGTTGAAATCTAACTTATGGTTACATCAAACTATTTTTGCTCTAAAATAATGAGACCTTCGCGCCAATCTAGTACTGGGCTTCGTAGAGTCTATGTATCATAGTGGAAAGTTAATTAAAACCATTGCCATGGAATGTATTTATAGAACAGGCACAGGAAAGTTACATCACGGTGGTGGGAAAGTGACTGAAACCGAGATTCTAGGTCAATACCAGTGGTAGCCATATTCAAAGTATGGACGAATGGTATACTCATGAATATATTAGATAGATTCTGGCGAGAAATATTGTCGAACAGCATAGTGAACCATCTTTTTCTAACAGCAGACGTGGCAATAAATTTAATATAATCGCTTCATTTCGCTTCATTTCAGCGGAAACTTTTGCTCGATAAGACCCAATGACTCCTAGAGGTTTGCATCAGCCATGCTGATAGAAATCACAAATGGGATTTTCAAAAGATCAAAGTAGAGCAGTTTTGTTTTCGAGGCTTTAAAATTAACGAGCCATTCCTTGCTCCAGTTAACAACAGAAAGTAAGTCCTTCTTACGATGACACGCCAATTTGACCTTCTTGGACCGATCAGGTTTACTCGGTCTTGTGGGAGATTTATTTTCTACTCTACCGCCTCATTCGCATCAATGCATCGCCGCAGAACTATAATTTCTCTATTTTCAATCTCATCGCTAGTGTTCAGTTGATCGCCATTCTCTAATTTCACCACTTCTAGAGAACTTACTATGTTACTTGCAGGTGTTGTAAGTTTGGATATGCGGGTGATGCAATGGATAAAGTTCGGAATTGGAAATCGGAGAGCCACGTTCCAATTACAGCCGGATTCGCAAGTATCAAAAATCATCTCCTCCTGATATGGGTTAATTAGTGGGGCTTGTATCAGCAAATCATTATTATCTCAAAAACATTAATAAAGTCTGAAAATATTTTCTGGTTTTAAATAACTTGCAAACGGTCGATAAGTAATCTAAACCTATTTATAAATGGAACTTTGTCTGTATGTGTGTGTATGTGTGTGTGTGTCCGTTAACTATAGACTCCGAAACGGCTGAATCGATTTTCTTGAAAATTCATACAGTTGTACTATAGGCCTCTGTGAGTGTTTTCAGCTAGGTTTTTTGTCGAGGTACCCCAGATAAATATCGATAATCTATAATCGAAAACATCGGGTTATAGAAGGAGTGGTCCGATCAAGGTTGTGTTTTTTCAGCCCTTTTATTTTAGTTTTTGCTTCGGGTTGGGCTCTAAGTAGGTATAATTGTATTTATTAGTCTCAGCCATGATACCATTTACTCAGAGGACTTATTTAGCCTTCAAAATTCAGTTTACGACGAAAAAAACTTATTTGATATCGATATCAAAATTTGTCTTAAATCCATTAATTTTTTCAGTCTACGGTTTCGCTTTAACTGGAAACAACTATTGTTTTTTAGTCTTATGTGCCAACGTCCAAAGAGTCTGAGCTCCAAGACTATGGGTTAGTTTTAAAGCTTTCATTACACCCAAGCAACGCCGGTCTATACTGCTAGTATACGATAAATCATTGATGCATTTGCCATGCTACTTTGGGAATTTTGAACTCTGTCAAACCTGAGAGAGTGAAGTTTGAATGGCTCCAACCCACATATGGGAAACGTAGCCGTTCAAAAAAAAATGCAGCCTTATTGAGAGTGTAACTGTTCCTCGTGACACGAGAATCTCATAGTTTATTTGAACTACTTTTTCCTATGATTCTTCTAAGGTAAACAATTCTTTTAATATCTTTTCTAGCGTAAGCAAAGAATAAGCGTTCATCAATTTGTTATTTGTTGGGGGAATGGCGAAATGAACAATAAAAGAATACAATTGTGTAAGGGTGTCTCTTTACCTTCTTCACGGCTTGGAATTCAGAATTAAACTAGATAGGTTGCCCAACAAGGTTAGAAAGGCCAGTATACACTGCTATTTAACGAATAGATGAGAGGAGAAGACACAGATTTACCAAAGGAAAATAGTGCGAAGGTGAGCGTACATGACTAGACCACAATTTGAAACAAGCCAAAACAATGCTTAACGGTTAAGTTAAACAACCAATATTTGTTCATCACTGAACCAAGTAAATACTTATAAAATGACATATGAATAACCTATACTTACCTCACCTGCAACATGTAAATGCTTATAGAGTCAAATATAAACTACCTATATTTACCAATCTTGAACTAAGTAAATGCTTATTGATCCACAAATAAAAAACCTATGCTTGCTTAATCCGAATCAAGTAAATGGTCATAGCCTCAAATATAAGTGACCAATATTTATCTACCTTTAGTTTTCAAATAGACGCACTCGAGACAACTTTCAATAGCCGCTTTTATTAAAATTCAGGGAATTTCGTCCCATCAATGCAGCCATTCTTGGACAAAGAGTTTCAGAAATCAGTACAAAAATCAGTACAAAAATTATTAAATAGTCAAGTAACGTTTATAATTGCAAACACCCTGTCCGAAAATAAAGTGTATTCTTGAACCAGGTAAACGCTTACAAATTCAAATGTAAGTGACCAGTATTTACCTAACCGTGAACCAAGCAAATCCTAACGGATTAATGAATAAATCACTACAGGTATACCTCGGGTTACATCGCTTCCAGTTAAGTCGTTCTCTATTATACGTTGTTTATAAGAATATATATACAGAACCATAAAAATCAAGTTATTTTATTCGACTTTTCTTCTGTCCGTCACAAATACAGAAGTCATAATATCACTAGAAAAGCGTTAAAAGCACATAAAATCATGTTACTGTAACAAGAATGAAAATATATAAAATCATATTAAAATATATACTCTTTCAGTAAATATTGATATAATCATCATAAATCCTAGAGAACGAAATATGAATACATGTGTAATCCTTGAAAAAAAGAACACACTTCAAATAATTAAAACATTTTAATTTTCTGCATGTTGATTAACCGTATTTTGTTAGTACGGGTGGCCGTACGGGATATTTATCATTAAAAGGTCACGTGATTCAAGGGTTGTCCTCCCTTACACGATAAAAATCCGTATATAAACCGTTTTATACCAAATCCATCTTCCATACTTTTGGCCGGCTACTGTAAATCATCCATTATCGCCTCCTGATAAGGCAATGACAGCTGAGATAACAAGGCTACCGTAATTAAGAAACGCTTTTTTGAAACATTTCAGGCAGTAAGCAAGTAATTCTTGTTTCATGTGAACTTAGGGTAAGTTTGAATTCGATAATTTGTATAAAATAATGTGCCAGCGAGGTGTATTTTATTTTTGTAAGATTTTTTAAAACCGAGAATTCGCTTCTGTTTACAATCGATGAAAAATGGCGGAAAATTTGAAATTTTTTTTGAAACCTAAAAAAACTTTGATTCCGATTAATATAATTTCAGTTTGAAATACACCAGGCTATTTTTCTTACTGTAATTAGTAAATTTAGTCACTTGGCTTTCAATTATAGCTAAAATTATAGCTTCAAGAAAACGGTTTTAATTTAAAATATTTAATTTAAATTGAGGTATCGAAAATTTGAGTGGCGGTACCTACTCAGATATAAACGATAAAGATTTGCCTATTTTCGAACCAAGTAAATGTTTACAGAGAAAAATCCCGTTATTCACCAATTCAAGATCCCAGTAAGTTCTTAGAGTGTCAAATATAAACGCCCAATAGCTACCTATTCCCGAAACAAGCTAATGCTTAGAGACTCAAATATCAATGACTAATATTTAGCAAAACACAAAGCAAATACATTTAAACATAAATATAATTAAATTAAAGAATAACCTAACAAATACAGACATGTTCTAAAATCTACTAAGTGAATAGTATAGATGGATTAAATAACAAATTCTTTTTATGTAGAAGGTAGTGTTTTATATAGCGAAAAACTAATTTTTCTTACATTATAAACATGTTTTATATTTTTAGTAGGAAAATAAACACACATACAAAACACTTACACACAAACACTTACACACATACACACGCACGCACATATATATATATATATATGAATTTGATGAATAGTAAGCAGAAATGTACATTTCAAATTAGAAATTATGTCTGTTCTCTTTTCTGATATATTTTCAGATTTGATGCTTTGACTCGAAAATTAATGGTTCTTATCTTAAAGGCGATAAAGCAAGTGAAGACTATAATGACAGGAAGAACAGGATCGAAAGTTGAAAAATAATGGTGGCTTATCTACGTTCATTCTGTAATTGAAAGACAAAACATTACCAGGTTTACTGATTTGATTTCGATCATTTTCTTCCGTTTCCCCGCTTATTTATTGCTCAGTGTTGAGACTGATGTATCTTGCCGTTTTTGTTTCAGATACATAAATCGAGAGGGCAGAACCTGAAAGAAAGGGATAATTCGATTTCAGAACATCACAGAGAAACGATAAAAGAAAACATAAAACAGACGCACCTGAGAAAAAAGCACCTGTAGAAGCCATCTTTATAAGAAAAAAAGGGAGGAAGAATGTAAATGTTATTCCCGTGAAATCAGAAATTTCTTTTTTTGTGCACGCGCGTATGAACCATATGTGTGCATGCGTGGAAGGTTCTTTATGTTACTGTAAGAAATGGAATGGTATTTTGGGTGGGGACTTGATTTTAGCAAACGTCGCCGAAGTTTTTAGCTACTTTAGTAAACACGTTATATTCCCGACAGAAGCTGGACTAAATATGAATTATCCATCCAAAAATCTTTTCTCTTCGCTAATGGAGCAATATTTTGCATTTCTTTCGACTAAGCAAAAATGTAAAATAACCCGGCAATAAATTAATGCACATTGGTCGACACTCAAATAAGAGCCAATCTGTCTCGTTTTCAGTTGGAAGATATTCGCCACATTTATCAACATTGACAAAAAAGTTATCACAGTTAAATGTAATATATATATATATATATATATATATATATATATATATATATATATATATAAACAAGTGGTCGATGTGCAAGGAAAACGATAAACGGAGCAAAATATAGATATTAAGCCAACCAGCAGTTTCCTATACGCCACAATTTAATGTCATCACAGTCATCAAGTGATAAGGACAGACAAGACAAATTATATATATATATATATATATATATATATATATATATATATATATATTATTAAATTCTAATGATGCTCTGCGCCAAAAGTTTTTTCAGTATTTTACTGGCAAAAGAGCATTTTAGGTAAGCAGGTTTTTGTCTTAAAGTGCTCGGTATCAAGAAAAATATAGAGCGTTAATACAATTAATGTTAAGAAGTTTTCTCTCTTATGTCTTCTTAATTGCTTTATATTGAGATGACCTCTTTTTAGCATTTTCGGTTGACTTTTTTTTTACTGTGTTGGGTCCACTTTTTTACCGTAACATACACTAAAAGGAGGTAAAAACAATAAAACAATGAAAACAATTAGTCACCTGCAAATCTTACACTACTTAAGAAGAAACATTCTTCAAGCGAAAGGAATCACACACAGAGAAAGACATCAAATTACACCAAATTTCATATGAATTCGAAAATAAATTGGAAAACAATAGAAAAAAATTCCTGAAGTATGAAAATTTTACAATAATGCCTTCATAAAAACCCAATTATATATATATATATGCATGTGTGTGTACCTGTCATCATCTCATCATCAGAGATAAATTAAGAAAAGCCATCTCCACCAGAATGTTAACTGGGCTTTTCCAAATCGAGAAATGCATGCGAGAATTACTGTTAATTAAGGTTTTATTTGTGCAGGTTAAAACGTTTTTTGGTTTCCTGCAAATCAGCCATTTTCTGTTTTTATAAGCAATATAAAATCATACCTGAATCTGGTTCGGACGAGTGTCAAGAAAAAATAAATACCTAGACATACTTTGCCCGAGACCATCTGTTAGAACCCTAAAAAATTGCTGCGTGAGTAATCACCAAAACGGAGGTTGGGAATAATAGTATATCAACAAGTACAAGACACGTACGCTGCGTGAAGTAGATTCACTACTTGTGAACTGCTAGTAAGTATAATCACTCTCCTCTACTCTACAATTTATTCCAATCGTGTCTAATTTACTCCAATTGTGTATTTAAAAGGCTAGGAAACCTCATTTTTGTATACAACACTAACTAAAGGGGAGGCACAGTTCCGGTTTGCACGAGTGAAAAAAAAATGGTAAATATTGGTCTGATTTTCACGTCAGTAAAACAAACAAAAAATAAACGATAGACATAGATCAGGTTTGTCGAGCATTATAAAATCTAATAAAATACGATATAAAAACGTGTACTTTTCTTCAAGGAGGCGATTTTTGCGTATTCTTTACATCAACCAACTGAAGGTTAAAACTTAATTTGTTGAGTCAATACAAAAAATTGGAGACAGCTCATCTGTTGCTGAAATTTTCATATTTTTTAGTAAAAAAAACCTTTGATAATGTTAAATATAGATTGCAACCTAGTTTCACCAAAAAAAAAAAGCACGTCTTTATGCATATTGTTTTAATTGTAGGAAACTTCAGTAGGCCAATTGGCATGCTCTCTTAAAACAGCTACGTGTAAATGTCCAAAACAAATACCAATAATTGGACAGATTTATGAAAGAATCATTTATGTAACGGAATTTACAAACTAAAGTAAAGCAGAGGAAAGACTGTAAACTTTAGAAATGAATCAATAATGCACTTTTTTTTAAGTTCGCATAAGTTTAAGTTAGACTGAAGTCTTTCAAATCAGACTGTACCGCAGTAAAGATTGAAAACAAAATTAACTATCTTCTTGTTCCAAGAAGATAGTTAATTTTGTTCTTGCTGAACAAAATAAATAATACCATTCACTATAAATAATCAATTGAATTTTTACTAAGAAAGTGTATGCTTTCGAGAATGTTCTTTCAGAAGTAGCATTTTTTTAATCAAACGGTAGCGTGAATTTCTGCATTCAACTCAATACTTTGCAAGAACTGACTCAAATATGAATACCAAGTCATACTGGAAATAGAGCATGCAATAATTTCGAGCCACTGGTCTAAAAACAGTGGACTTAAATGTATGTCTGTGTTTAGGAGCTTATGGCCACATCATATTGAAAGACCGGTTTGCGTATGTTCACCAGTATTAAACAACGCTGAATTTGATTACGACTTTTAAAGTTTCTAAATGTATGAATAACGTTCATGCTACTCGCCCTTTATGACTCATAAATTTTGTATGCCTTGTTTTCGAACATCAACAAACATTCAAAACTGCGTTTCTTCTCCCCTTATGATAATGAGATTATGATTAGTTTCCTTGCATGTTGTGAATGACCACAGATAAACCTCACCAAAGAAAACCTTTTTCTTTTTGCAGATATTCACCTAATACTAGGCCCAAGAACCAATCAAGAGGTTGTTTAGAAAAGAAGATTGTTGCATGAGTGTAAGAGAATTCAATTTAATTTGATTTGTTTGTTTAATGACATTGTGAGTTATTTAATGCAAAAATTTAATTTTCTTGTAAGTTTGAAATAATAAAACATGATACATGAATAAATGGTAGATGATACCTAGCTTTTGTACATATACGTGTTTAAATGGACATTACTAGAGGCGGTGATATGTGTTTTATGTTGTTGTTTTCTTGAAGTTATATTTTTGAATAAAGTTTTGATTTAAGAAATTATAGGATATATATCCGTCAGTCACTTAAGTGCCACACAGGATACACATTTGCAAGAGTCAGTAACTTAAATACCATATTGGATACACGTTAGGGCGAGTCAGTCACTTAGATGCCATACGGGATACACATTTGCAACAGTCAGTCACTTAAATGACATACGAGATACACGTTTGGGTGAGCTAGTCACTTAAATGCCACACAAGATACACGTTTGGGCGAGTCAGTCACTTAAATACCATACGGGATACACATTTGGGCGAGCCAGCCACTTAAGTGCAACACAGGATACACGTTTAGACGAGTCAGTCACTTAAATGCCATACGGGGTACACATTTGCAAGAGTCAGTCACTTAAATGCCATACACGTTGGACGAGCTAGTCACTTAAGTGCCACACGGGATACACATTTAAGAGAGTCAGTCACTTAATTGCCATATGGGATACACGTTTGGACGATCATGTGTCTTTCGAGACATGACTGATTAAGCGGAAGATTTTTCCGCATTAGATTGCGATTTCTTTCTGCGGTAGGCTGGTTGCCAACTAAGGCTATGGAACTCAATCTGTCCTGGTATTCAACCCATAGATGGAGGAAGAAAGGATGGATTCATACCATTCCAAAGAGTATTTGTGTGTAAATGAATGAACCGAATTCGACAGCTTTTCGATTTCTCATTTCGAGTCGACATCCAATTTACCACTAGTCACACACTTTTCTTAAATTTGTTGTAAAAAACTTTTACAACGATAACTGATCCAGAATCAAATTGCCTGGTTTAAAATTTGTATAATGGCATAGATCTCTGGCCATTCGAAGAGTAAACTCGCTTGCTTTATATTCTACAGGTTGAGACCTCCTGCGGCAGTCTGTGTCTAACGACAAGAAAGCAGAATTACACCTGCATTGAGATGTTTTGTCATTAGCCAATGTTTCTTTGGCGGAAGCGAAGACATACAATCGATAACAATTTACAATGGTTTCAGTTTGTAGCCTAAATTAACATTCTCAAATAATGCATTCGATTCGTAAAATATCCCCTTCGGTAAAATACTTCTCTTTGTTTTAAAAATCGATAACAAAACGTACTTCGTAAATGTCGAGTTATAGGCTGAGTAAAACTTTGGGGTTGAGGTACAGAATTTAATTTATATCCAGGTGGAAACAAAATGAAAAACTGCGACTTGTTTACCAGCAATTTCTATATAATAAACTTTGCCACAACCAAAAACAAAAAAAAAAAACAAAAACAGAATTTTTTCAAACTATTTTAGAGGATACACTGGTAATTACTGTTCATTTTTGCTTGAATTTTTTCTACTATATTTCTGTTGCTGATTATTACACTTCTTATAAAGATTATTGTTTAGTAAATAACATGAATTTGAAATTGTGATTCTTGCATGTCTGTCCCTGACATCGCTTTCTCAACTAGACAACGAAAGTCAACCATTAAGACTCATTCGGATTTATAGATATGAACATATTATTCCCCTTTCTGAACGATATATAATTATCTTTATTATTTAAATTTTATAAAAGCGTTAGGATTTTTGTGATTAAGCACTATTAAATATCATTTAACTTTAATAATAATAATAATAATAATAACATTTAAGATATAAAAAACAATTATTATATACATATGTAATAAACGTTAATATATGCATGCTATATATATATATATATATATATATATATATATATATATATGGTTTTAATCTCGGATTAAAACTGAGTATATTTTTACATATATATATATATATATTAATGCAGGTTTCATTGAATAATATAGACAAGTTTTGTCTATTAATTTTGTGTAGGATCCGTTCATACCGTCTGATATACTTGATGGTGATGTCGTTAAAAGACAACAAAAAATCACAGTATTTGTTGAATTTTTTATCAGGTCTAAGCTTTCGGCTCACATAAGCCATTATCAAAGAGTAAATAATAACACACAGTAGATGTAGTGGATTTAGTGTAATATATAATGAACTTAATTCTTTTGTTAGAGTCTGTCGGAGAAATAAGTTTTTTGACAATTTTAGCGCGGTGTTCAGCTTCAGATGTTGCGGTGATTTTGGATAGTCTGAGTATTATTTCTTCTAGTTGGTTTGAGGTAGTTATATCTTTCAGTTTGTTGTAGAGGTCATGTTTGTTCTTGTATAATGTGTCAAGATTTTCTTTCGCTATTTCAATTTGCCTTTTCACAAGGCTCCATTTATATTTCAAGGTGGTGATGGTGTGTTGGGCTGCTGGATCATGTAATTTAAATTGTGTGTATTTTGGCAGCATTTTTTCATTAATGCAGGTTTCATTGAATAATATAGACAAGTTTTGTCTATTAAAATCTGAAGCAAAATCTGAAGCTGAACACCGCGCTAAAATTGTCAAAAAACTTATTTCTCCGACAGACTCTAACAAAAGAATTAAGTTCATTATATATTACACTAAATCCACTACATCTACTGTGTGTTATTATTTACTCTTTGATAATGGCTTATGTGAGCCGAAAGCTTAGACCTGATAAAAAATTCAACAAATACTGTGATTTTTTGTTGTCTTTTAACGACATCACCATCAAGTATATCAGACGGTATGAACGGATCCTACACAAAATTAATAGACAAAACTTGTCTATATTATTCAATGAAACCTGCATTAATGAAAAAATGCTGCCAAAATACACACAATATATATATATATATATATATATATATATATATATATATATATATAAAGAAACTTTGATATATAGGGTGCGATTAAAAAAATTTCGTCTAAATTATGCATAAATGAAAATAACACCACACTGACATCTCATTTTAACAGATATATTTTTCAAAGCTACTGAGGAAGCACTGCTTCCTTAAGGTACTTGAGGTAGGTCTTCCTGTAGTATCTGAAGCTCCCACCAACAAATTCGGGTGTTCCTTTTCTTATCAGAACGACCAGAGTGAGTTTTCCGAAATGCTGTACCTTAGTAATCACAATTAAACTCCTTCCTAAACCGCTGCATTATCCTCAGAATGACACAAAAAAACGCTAAAATATTCGTATTGAAGCTTCCGGTGCGAATGCCAAGAAGTACAGCATGCCGTTTCCAAATTTCTGGTGGAGTGAATTGCATCATTGTGCTCTTTTTTCTTCACTATACTGTGCAGTCAACAAGAAAAAAAAAAAACGGACCTGCGTGAAATTAAAAATATGAAATTTCAACAATTAACACATCGCGCCCTCTATATGTACAAAAATATACATAACATATATAGACATTAATATTCATATAAGAAATTTTAAAATACGTATAAGAATTATTAATATATATAAACCATCAGCAGACAAGCCTGTTTCGTTGTATCACAGCTCGTCAGTGCGTCTAGATAAACCGTTTTTGCCTCAAAACAGGACTTGAAACCCGACTGATTTGATAGCATTCGGATATTTACCCACCAGGACATAGGCGCAACCTCAAAGAATGTCCGACTTCATAGCGTGTAATCTATTTTTACGGTGTGTAAACGACACCAACAGCGAGAGCGTTCTATCCAGCCGCTTCGAACGGGTATTCTACACAGTAGCCAGAGAACATACCGTAAAACCATTAATATATATATATATATATGTGGTGGATCAAAAAAAATTATAAACTTTTGAGACGGGTTTCTGACATCAGAATATGGACAAAATTCCAAATAAACAAATGTCCAAAAATCCTTCGTTTTTGAGTTATTAAGTTTAAAGGAAGTTTATGGTAGATGACGCTGTGTTGCCGCGTACACGGGCTTATGTTTGTCATTCGTTTAACATGTGAGTAGTGAGTTAAGAGGTGTCCTGTTTAACAATGGCAGGGTACTTATATCGTCAGCAGGTAAATATGATTTTTACATAGGGCCGCGTGAACAGCAATGAACGCGAAGCTACAGAGCTGTTTCAGATTACGTTTTCAGACTGAAGGCAGTCGAGTCTTCCAACATTTGCTGCTGCTTATCGTCGAGTTGCTGAGACAGGGTCCGTCGCACTGCAAACTCTGGATCGAGGAAGACCGTTAAAAATAACGTTTAATAATAAAATAAAATATATAGGATTACTAGATTAAAAAATCCATTCCTGAAAGTATACGCAAGAATATTTATTATATAAACTAGGTGGACAGTAGGTGGAATAGGTTTGTATGTCGCTTATATTATTACACTGTTGTTGTTTGTGCATCTAAACTTATTTATAAATGGAACTTTGTGGGTGTATGTGTCTATGTGTGTGCGTGTCCGTTACCTATAGACGTCTTGAAAATGTATACAGTTGTACTACAAGCGTCTGCGAGTGTTCTTAACTAGGTTTTGTGTCGAGGTACCTCCGATAAATATGGAAAATCGATAATCGAAAAAATCGGGTTATAGAAGGGGTGGTCCGATTTCAATCAAATTTGATACACTCATAGACAAAGACATAAGAAACGATATTCCGAAGGTTCAAGGTTGCAGTTCTTAGTGCAGAAAATCGATAATATATATATATATATATATATATATATATATATATATATATATATAAGGCAAGATGTTTGTGCCTGTGTCTGTTTATCTGTATGTCTGTATTTTTCTCAGCCCTTTTATTTTAGTTTTTGCTTCGGGTTTGGCTCTAAGTAGCTATAATTGTAGTTCTTAGTCTCATCCATTATACCACTTACTCAGAGGACTTATTTAGCCTTCAAAATTCGAAACTTAATTGTTATCGATACCAGGAAATCAAAATTTGATTTACATCCATTCATTTTTCTTACAGTCTACGGTTTCACTTTAACTGGAAACAACTATTGCATTTTAGTCTTTCGTGCCAACGTCCAAAGAGTCTGAGCTCCAGGACCATGGATTAGTTCTAACGCTTTCATTACACCCGAGCAACGCCGGACTATACTGCTAGTTAGTTATATTATTATAGTGATATTCATTGTTTCTAGCAAGATGAGCCTCTCCACATTATTCAAGAGCAGTTCCTGAGTATGTTGATGAAGGCTTTCCTGAGAAATCCTTCATAAATCCTTCGTAAAAGACCAACTGATTGGCCAGCACGATCAATGTATTTTTTCTTTTGAGGACTACTCAAGGACAAAGTTTATAGTCGAAAACTAAGATGTGTTGGTGATTTGAAAAATTATATAAGAGATGCATTTCAAGAAATTAATACAAAAAGAGACAAAGTGCAAAAATGTTTGTCGAAGCGTCAGGGGTTGACGCCAAAGCCGTTAAAAAGGTGATCGACAACACTTTGAGCAACTGTTTTGATAAAATTTAAGCTCTTTTGTATTATTGTACACAATGAAATTTAATTGTTGATGAAATAATTGGATTAGTAACTGTATACCTAATTTTGGACCGACCTATATATATATATATATATATATATATATATATATATATATATTACTGAAATTAACAAAGATTAACGAAACCTGGCTATAAACAACCAACAATGTGAAATGAATTGTTTGAACATTATTTTTTATCGAGACTTGTATTTAAGTAGATATTCTGTTTTTTTAAAATTTAAACAGTATTTTATATTTATATCTACCGGCCTTAAATTCTAGTATCAATAAAAAATAATGTTCAAACAATTCATTTCATATATATATATATATATATATATATATATAGTATCCCAAAAAATTACATTCGTTGAATGGCCAAATTATCGCTTCATCAGCAATGATCGAAAACAAAAACTTATTAATTCAAATATGTTACAAAATTTCTATACCGGAAGAAACCCAAAAACATATCCATACACAGAAAGTTAAAAACATGGGGGGGTGGATTAAAAACATGGGGGTTGGATTAAAAAAGAAAAAATATTTAAATTTGTCGGCCAGATATAAGAAAACGGAGAAGTAGAAAAAATATTGAGTCATGAATCTCTGTTTTTTCTTTTTAATTGTACTTATTAAATAATAAAAATTAAATATTATTCTCTTTTTATTCTTTTTGCCAAGGTACAAATAAATCGGTTAATAATGTGGTGCCTTGTGGTGAAAGGTGTGGGTTGTGGTGCAGTAGATATCGGCTCGGAACGAGAAATCGGGGAGCCGAGTTCGAATTCCAGTTGAATTCACTGCATTCACTTACGCGCAAACACCCTTGGGAAAGGTATCAATCCGTCTCTTCCCTCAGTTATGGGTTAAATAACAGGACAGATTGGGTTCTATAGCCTTGGCTGGCAACCAATCTATCGCAGAAAGTAATAGCAACCTACTGCGGTATATTCTTCCGCCCAGTCAGTTATGTCTCTTTCGAGACATGATCACCCAAAGCGTGTATCACGTATGGCACTTAACTTACTGAATAATAATTGGCAGTATTTCATCGAAGAAACACTGAAAAATTCTAACGATTGTCGAATAATGTTGCGTCATTTGCGAAAATAGGTAGCAGAAAATAAACGAAAGCAACACGAAACAGAATTACTAAGACTTGACAAGGATTCACCTCAGACATTTAAATACTATCGTAATTAATACCAGCGATTTATCAGAAAGAACTAACAGAACAGAAATAAGTCAAAATTTGATTATAATTACCTTTCGGCTTGTGTCTGATAATTACATGACTCAAGGTGATTATCTTATAAGGAAGTTAATAATGATGGCGAGCTTATTATACTAATTAGAGAATGAGTCAGGTGTGGTTAACATAGAGGCTGGTGATAATATGATGTTAATTGGACGAGATTACCGGAAGTGCGTTAATACCAGAAGTGTCAGACCGCTATCTCTCAACATATGCGTATAAGCGGATCTCGTTTCCTGATGGCTTTGTTAGAGAGAATAACATTTGTGTTTGTAAACTTCTTTTTCTTTTTTTGAATTTAGCAGTGTTGTTATGACAGAAGAACAAGAAAGTTACGAAATCAAATGTATCAGTAAACTTCCATAAACTTGTAGTCATAAAATTAGCATACGGTTAGGATCCTTGCAGCAACAACAAATAAATAACAACAACAATAACAACAAATAAATAAAAAATAGTAGAAATGGCGTAACATTTTAAATACTTTGTTCGTTTTATCCATTGTTTTGTTGTGTGCTCAAATTAACCAGAAAAATAAAAACCCAATATAGCTTCTTGGTGGCACAACACTACCAGACTGAAGACAAATGAAAAAAAAAAATGACAAAGAAATTAAAAAACAGTAGTCATACTTTTTTAAACAGATGACATTTTAAATTAGATTTAATAAAATGTGATATATATATATATATATATATAAACTGAGCCAACAACCTTTCTTTCAAACATCTTTCATTGAATACGACCAACAAGCTAGATTTAATTCATTTTTATGCATTTTTTCCATCATCCCAACCTTTTTTTCCGTTTTGTTTGAAATAAGCAATGCAAACGTTGACTATAATTTTATATATATATAGAAGAAAAATTAAGGCAGACACGTTATTTCATGGTAAATCGGAAGTAGGCCTATTTCAGGCAAACCATCATCAGTTTCCGTCTTTGTACAATAAAGACGGAAGCTGACGATGGTTCGCCTGAAATAGGTCCTCACTTCCGATTTACTATGAAATAACGTGTCTGCCTTAATTTTTCTTATATTTGCTCTATATATATTTATATACATATATATTTAGAGCTCTCTTAGAGAGTTATTCTACCACTGTATGTACAGGATACTCCTTTGGATTCTTTTATACCCTCATTGCATGCTGATATATATATATATATATTCTCCTGTTCACTATCTTATCGGATCTTTTGAATAGGAGTAGAAGTTTGTTTGTTGTTTCCTGTTTATAAATGGGCTTCATGTTCATTCGTTTTTTGTTTTTGTTTTTTTTCAAATCATTTCACTCCAAGCAAGACAGAACTGTCACTGGTGCACAGTTGGTTACTGAAGAGGTGAGTAATGGGAAAAATGAACAATTTTCAGGAGGTGTCAGAGAATGAGTAAAAAAAAGATGAGAATACAGGTGTGAAGAGGTAATCATGAGAGTGGAGTGGAAAGGAAGAAGAATATGATACAAAGGTCGTCTGGGAAAGAATGTGAGTCAAGATGGCAATTGACTCTGCATTTAAACACTTGGAGATTGTGGCTATCAGGGAAGCAAGTGTACGGAAGAGGATTCCACAGGCTGGAAGTGCGAGCAAAGAAGCTGATAGAGTAAAAAGTGCGGTTACATATGATTGGTGTCACTGTGAAAGGGTGGGACCTAGCCGCTAGTCTAGTAGCACGAGTAAATTCATGTAGTGGGGGCACCGGGGAGCTGGGGCTCATCAGAGCAGAAGCTGTGAAAATATTTGTAGTAGAGACAGAGGGAAGCCACATTACATCGGTGAGAAAAATCTAAAGTCTTCTAATGCTGTTACTATGAACGAGAAAAATATAATTTTAAGGTCTGCTATATTTATGTGCAGAAGTGCTTAATATTGGGTAGGCATCGTACGTAAAATGTAAATGTGGACACTGATGTCAGCTCCTAACCGGGTAGAATCTAGGTACCAATCTAGTAGCACGCTTAAATGCAGGTAGTAGGGCCTTCTTCTTCTTCTTCTTCTTCTTCTTCTTCTTCTTCTTCTATGTGCTCTGTCCCTTCAGGGCGTAGGCGATCATGGTTCTTCACGTCTTCCTATCCCTGGTGGCTCTTAGTATGTTTGAGCCTGTTGCTCCAGGAACCCCCCGTTCCGTCATCCACTTGATCAGACCCTGCAAATATGTTATCCGCTGCCTTCCTCTGTCTCTCCTTCCTTCTATCTGACCAGGTTCTCCAGGCTCTCTTTCCTCATTGCAATTCCCAGGAACTTCAGTTGTCTCTTCCTGATGCTCAGCATCAATTTCCTTTTTGATGCCATTCTTTCTAACACCTCGTCGTTGCTTGTATGCTCAGTCCACGATATCCGTAGCATCCTTCTGTAGAACCACATTTCGGCCGCCTCCAGTTTTCTCCTCATTTTCGATGATATTGTCCAGCATTCACTGCCGTATTGAAGAACTGACATCACGTAGCAGTCTAGCACTCTTTTCTTCGTTTCTGTTGAGATTTTTCTGTGTGTTAGTATTTTGCTCATCTTCTGGAACGCGTAATCGGGGCACTAGGAAAAAAGATCGTTAGACAGTTGCTATAAAACTCTTTATAGAAAAAGCAGAAGTTTAGCCGTGTCGGCTAGACATAAGAAAACGAAAAAGTAGAAACAATATCGAGTCATGAATCTCTGTTATTTCTTTTCAATTGTAATTATTAAATAATTCATGTAGTCGGGGCATTAGGAAAAAAAGATGGTTCGATAGTTGCTATAAAAATATTTATAGAAAAAGCAGAAGGAAGCCGTGTCGTGACGGTGATAATGTAAATGAAGTCAAGATACAAAGTCACGATTGATTACATTACAGTCAGTCAGTCAGTCAAGTGCCACACGCGTGTGTGATCATGTCTTCAAAAAGACATGACTGACTGGGGTTCTTCTACAGTAGATTGCCGTTACTTTATGCAGTAGACTGGTTGCCAACATAGGCTATAGAAGTCAATCTTTCTTGCTATTTTATCTATGGCTGGAGGGAGAAGCGACGTAATAATATTTTTTCCAAGGTTATTTGCGCGTAAGTGAATGCAACGAATTCAACTGAAATTCGAACTCTGCTATCCAATTTCATGTTCCGAGCCACAAACATGACTTAAATGTATGTTCATATACTGAAAGGTAAGATTTCAACGCATCTTTCTATTCGTGCGTGGATCTTTAACATTAAATGATTTTAAGTGAAAGCAGAAAACGGGTCAAATGTGATCGATTTTTCTAATTTAATACGTTTTTTGTTTACAGTGAATAAAACAAAACGTTGTAGAAACATCAAAGAATATATACGCGTTTTATGGAGATGATGTCGTAACTGCGATTACTCTTTCAAAAATAGCTCGCTAGTTTCAGAAGTGGAAATATTTTATCTGGAAGATTGAGAACTTTCAGACAGGCAGTCATAATTTCTTTGTTTATAATTAAGACGAAAAGCTGATTTAAAATAATCCAGCCGAAAAGCTGATTTAAAATAATCCAGTCCAAAAAATGGTTCACACGGGATATCGCAGAGATATTTTCCATAACTGATAGCGTCGTAAGCCATTTAAAATCACTGTAATACAATATAACAGAGCAAAAAAATTAATAGATCACATTTCTATCTGTAATTCTTTGTTCAAACGTCATAAACACAATTTCGTGAAAAATAAATAAATAAATAAATAAAAACGATCACAAACAATGGAAAATTAAGGCCTAGTTTGCGAAAGATATCAACTTCTGGGACTTCAGCTACTGATTACCTAGATTTTTGGAGATACACGCATAAACCGTGCTATCATCTAAATAAATATTTGCTAATAATCTCAATAGGTTACTTGTCTGATCATTTGTTTAAACTCTGGCTCCCTGTTATTGGAAAGGAATAATTAAGTCTCTAAGTTAGTAACCAACGCTTTTTTGGACTGAAATATAGAGATAGAGAGAAATGGCTGTCATATTCTATTGAAAATCCGGACAGAAATAAATATTGAGATATTTGCGTTCTTTTTTATATTAATTTCCTTTTCGTCTGTTCCATTTGTCGAAAAGCAAAAGGTCGAATGTTCGATATCGTTTCTCTTTCTTCAAGCCCATGACAAAGAGTGATGTCTTTGAGATCAAGAGTCACATGTCTATCAAGCACTGAGTAATAGAAGAGAAGGAACTGGCGCTGATCGTAAACATAGAACAAGATTCTCTTACACTTCCCATCTGACATTAAGTCTGATGGCGTACTTCAACCGGGCGAAATCAATTCCTCATCATTTCTTGTCAAAATGAAAACTACAATGCACACATACATCAGTCTATATTGCTGAGATGATGTATTGAAACGATTTACATTATTTATAAATAACATACATGGCCTGTTGTATAAAAGAGTTGGTTGGTGTAATCCGGTGACTTGACCTAAAGAGTTGTGAGTTCAGTATCTGAATACAGCAGGGGTGAACAAAAACATAGAATATTGAGTTCCTAAAGAGAAAAAACCGACAATGCGATATCCAGAAAAGAGATGGCACGTAGAACTAGAAGAATTTACCTTAATGGATGAAATAAAAGGGTTCAGTTCGAAATTTCCAACGCATATCACCTGAAAAAGGCTGGAGCATACATCGGTCGAAACGTTGTGAATATGACGATAAAGATGAATACAACAGTTAGAACAATGTAAATAATGTAAATATGCACCCATATATATATATATATATATATATATATATATATATATATATATATGCACATGTACATATAGATGGAATAGTTATCCAGAAAAGATTATTTTAAGCTCGCGTTTTATAAGTTGGAAAGCTATTAGGAAATGCACCTTACTGCTCATGGAATAACTTAATCTCTATTGTGTGTTTTTTAATAATCTTGTCTACTCTATAGCCATAACATTCGAAATAACGTTTCGTGCATTATTTATTTAGTAAAATACAGATATACGCGCCCCCAAACTCCTTTTTGATTTGGTGCCTTCTAAATCCGGACGAAATTTCTGACCATGGGCAACATTAAAATCAACGTGAGGAATCTTCTATTGTTAAACTCATATAGATTTTTGCTGATTTTTAAAAATAGAAATTACGCGGGGTGCATTTTTAAAAATACTAAGAAGTAATTGCGCTAGGTAGGCAATATTTTCTCTAGTATTAACAAAGCTCGTATACATACATGAGAGAGAGAGAGAGAGAGAGAGAGAGAGAGAGAGAGAGAGAGAGAGAGAAGAAGAAGAAGAAGAAGAAGAAGAAACTGAACACATAAACTGTTGTTAGATCTGGTGAAGCAGCTTGTATTTTTATAAAGGCCAAATTAAATTCTGGAATATATAACCGTTTAGTTATGTGTTGAATTTCCTTCTGTATATATCATATTGTACTGGAAAATATCCATTGAACACTGCATTTTTATCTGTTTGACATTTTATATTAAGTAGATCAAATTTGTGGGGAATTTTCTTTCCGTTTTTACACGTCGGTCATTATTTCCTCCTTTTCTCTTTATATATATATATATATATATATATATATACAGCTAAAAAATTAGAGGAAAATTTTTAATCAGAGTATAGCTACCTATCAGTCAAACTTTTGGGATATTGATCTGGTTAATTAAGTAACAGAGGGGGTTGTTAATCAGTTTCAGCTGCTTTGTTGTTAATGAAATCAACAACAGGTGTTTCAGAGGGAAAACAATGAGACACCCCCTAAAAAAGAAAACAGGAATGGTTGAGGCCACTGATACTTATTTTCCCTTCTCATCTCTTTTGGCTGATTTTTTTTTACTGACTGATTTTCTATTGCTGTAGTCTTTTCATTTGTCTTGGATCAACATCTTTATTGATAGCATGGTGCGGTACCTGGACACTACAGAGGTTGCACAAGTAGTGCAACTCCTCCAGGATGGCACATCAATAGGTACCGTTGCAAGAAGATTTGTTGTGCCTCCCAGAGGAAACAGGTAGTTATTCCAGGAGAGCTGGACAGGGCCGCAGAAGACTCTTAAACCCGCAGCAGGTATCTGCCCCTTTGTGCAAGGATGAACACTGCCAGAGCCCTACAAAATGAACTCCAGCAGGCCACTGGTGTTGATGTTTCTGACCAAACAATCAGAAACATGTTCCATGCGGGTGGCCTGAGGGCCCGACGTTTTGTAGGGAGCCCTGTGCCCACTGCCCAGCACCGTAGAGCTCGAATGGCATTTGCTATAGATCACCAGAATTGGCAATTATGATACTGGCGCCTTGTGCTCTTCACCGATGAGAGCAGGTTCAATCTGAGCACATGCAACAGACGTGAAAGGGTCTGAAGATACCGTGAAGAACGTTATGCTGCCTGCAACATCATTCAACATGACCAGTTTGGTAGTGTGTCACTGATGATCTGGGGAGGCATATCCCTGGATGGACGCACAGGTTATATAATAGAACACTGACTGCTATTAGGTACCAGGATGAAATCCTTGGACTAATTGTCAGGACCTATGCTGGTGCAGTGAGATCTGGGTTACTCCTGGTCCACTCATGTGGCTAGAGTATGCAGGCAGTTCCTGGAGGATGAAAGAATAGATGCCATTGACTGCCCCACCCCACGTTCACCTGACCTAAACCCAATGGAACACCTCTGGGACATTATGTTTATGTCCATTATGTACCTCCAGGTTGCTCCTCACTGTTCAGGAGTTCAGTAATGCCCTGGTCCAGTTCTGGGAGGAGATCCCCCAGGACACCATCTGTCGTCTTATTAGGAGTATGCCCCGAGGTTGTCAGGCATGCGTACAAACACGTGGGGGCCACACAAACTAGTGAGAATCATTTTGAGTTTCTAAATGACATTTTGGCAAAATGGACCAGTTTGCTGCATCATTTTTCTCACTTTTATTTTTGGGGTGTCTTTGATTTCTCCCCTCTATAGGATGATCATTTTCATTTCTATCAAATTATGTGACATCATTTTGTTACTAATAAATCACCTACTTATTATCAGGAAAGATATTCAAGATCATTTTCCCCTGTTTAGATTTGATGTGTCTTGGAAGTGTTCCTATAATTTTTTTAGCAGTGTATATATATGTACAAAATTGCTTCTTTTATACATGTTTCGGTAACTGCGACAGGCATGTGATATTTTGTTAGATTTTATTCCGTTTTGCTAACCTTTTTTCTTTTCTTTTATTCGAACTAAGTGTGGTCAGAAAATGTTTATATTAATTACTGTGTCAAGCGCTTATACAAGATAAAAAGAGTAAGAATTTCATTACGAGAAAAAGAAACTTGAGGCAAATGATATGTGGCTCTACAGAAGGATACTGGGTATACCACTGACTGATCATGTCAGTAACGATGAAGTTTTGGGAAAATGGAAACAAAAAGTGTACAAATACTTAGAATCATAAAGATGCAGTTGAAATTCTTAGGGCACATAATGAGAGCAGATAGCTTGTCGATTTTGACACTCACAGGGCATGGTGACGGTAAGAGGAAAACTGCGAGTAACCTACGTAATAAGCTTGTGTATACGGTTTACAGAATCGGGATTAAAAACGGTAAAAAGACAAAACTTAGTATTACCATGAAAAGGAAGTTGTCGAGAGGCATGATCGATACATCCTTAAAGGAAACAGCACTCAGAAAAGAATAATCAGAATATTTCTTTGAACTTTTGTCCCGATTTTGTTACCGTTGCTACGATTTTGACATTCGCTCTTGGTAACATTCTTAACAAACCGAACTCTTTATTTAGGCCTTTACGCTAAACTAGCATTACTTCTGTGTAAATCGTGACACCCTGTCTATTCGTTCCTTGGGAAATCAGCAGTTATAGTTTTGGAGCAAACTGAAGTCTGTTCATTTCTGGTTAAAAATTTTGTTTCAATTAAACATGTTCGTTGGATCAGATAGATAAGCAAGGAATATCCAAAAATGATTCCCTTCAAGCGTTTTTCTATTTGTAAACTAGTTCAGTCTAGAAAAGCTGATTGTTTACTAAACATTGCTAAAGCTGTATCTCTATGGTTACAAACTGCCGACTCATTGCCCTGAGGGGGTCTGTGCGATTAAATTTCTAACTAGTGTTCGACGTTAAACGCCATTTGTAAATTTATTTACAAATTTTATTTCCGAGAGAGATCATTAAAGAATTGGGTTAGGTTGGCTTAGGCGGGCTTTACAACATATCATCACTTACTGGGTATTTTCATTTCAAAATCTGTTTTTCCCCCATCATATTCGGATCTGTAGGTAAACACTGGTTTGGTTTGTACTTGAACCGACAGATAAATGTTGATTTTATTTAAATGTGAATCTATAAACATTTGTCGTACATATACATGAATCTGTCAGGTAAACTCCGATCGTCTGTACCCGAGTTTGTTAAGTAGGTAATCCTTTTGATTTGTCTACTTGACTACAACAATAGACGTATTCTAGGCCTTGCATAGAATTGAAAATAGTTCAACTGTGTGGATCTGTTGTACGTTCGTTGTGGTGCAATGGATATCGGCTCGGAAAGAGAAGTCGGAGAGCCGAGTTCGAACTTCAGTCAAATTCGTTTCATTCACTTACGCACCAATACCATTGTGAAATGTATTAATCCATCTATTCTCTCTCCAGCTATGGGTTGAATAACATGACAGGTTAGGTTTTATAGTCATAGTTTACCGCTGAAAGTAACAGCAATCTACTCCGGGAAAAGCTTCCTAGTCAGTCATGTCTATTTCGAGACATGATCGCCCAGTCGGGTATTGCAGTTAACTGACCGACAGATTTAGATCTTATCTCAAACTATCAATAGTATTACATGACCTTTTCCTTTATGTGTTGTGTCTCTTCAGGAATTTGGAGATCATGACTCTCCATTATTTTCTATTTTTTTAAACTCTGCTCCGCCATCCATTCATTTAAGCTCGCTAAGTAGCTTGGACATTACTTTTCTGTCTTTCTTACCTTCAGTCTCTCCTGTGAGTATCACGTTTTACAAGCCAACTTTTCTCATTATATGTCCCAGAAATGTCGACTGTCTGTGCCTGATTTTTGGCACCATTTTCTCCAGAACTTCGTATTTGCTGACATTATGGATCGATGATATTCTCGGCATCCATCTGTAGAACCACATTTCGGTCGCTTTGATCCTCTTCTTTATCTGTGAATAGATAGGCTAGCATTAACTGCCATAAAGGAAGACTGTTACTATATGGGATTTCAATACTCTTTTATCTGTTTCTAACGATAAGTTTTCTGTTTCTTGCTTTAGTCTGGAACCTTATCACAGTTTGATCACTTAGTGAGGTTCGAATTCAGTACGCTCAGAATTTTGTGTGAAGTTAACCTGTACCAAATACGTCAAGCTGACATTTAAATACACTGAAATTGCTATTTGTAATGTTCAGAAGAACTGAATTCCTTAATTCTACCAGTTCAGATCTTTATAGTTAGGACGCATCATAGTACTCAATGTCATACTATTTCGGTGTAAACGAGCAACGAATTTAAATTTAATTAGTAATTAACTCCAAATAGAAGAGGGTGACATTTTCGTTATTGCCATCCTCCTACTTTAGGTCTGAACAACATAAGGTAACCACCGTGGACAAGTCAATATGCATCAACAAATCATAATAAATATATCTTAAATTCCGACTGACCGGCTTCAGTCAGTCAGTGCCATACGAGATACACGCTTGGACGATCATGCCTCGAAAGAGACATGACTGACCGGGCAGAAGATTATCCCGCAGTAGGTTGCCATTTCTGACCAGCCTAGACATGCTAAATTCCCATCCCACACATCAATTACATATCATATTCCCAAGATGGAATCGTTTTCACCATTTATTTTTCATTTTCATTTCCACTTATCACCAGAAGAGGGGCATTTGTGCTCCGAAACATGAGAATTTTTGTGTAGTGATACAGTGCTTTTATAAACCATTGTAACAACTATTACAATATAAAGTTTTACTTTGTATCGAACACTCTTTATAAAAGTAAATGCTTGAACAGTGGGTTTAAAATCTGCATGTTCTATAACTTTCTTGCAATACACTATATAGCCCAGGGGTAGAATCGCCGACTGACGCCAATTCGATCGGGTTTCAATCCTGGGTTAAAATACAATCGGAGTCTAACCGTACTGATGAGCTGTGATACAGCGAAACAGATCTGTCTGCGGATGACAATATATATATATATATATATATATATATATATACTACCAACCGTAATTATTAGGCCACCACAGTTTTTTAAAAGGAAATGATGTATTTCATACTATTTATAGTATTTATTGCCAAATGTAAATAGAATTTTTTTTTTTGTTATTATTACTTTGCAAAACTTTACAAGGCGAGGAAGCAAAGATGAACTCGTCCAAATCACCCTAAATTTTCTTCATTCTTTTATTGATGAAACTGCAATATAGGTAATTATTAAAAATTCATAAATTCATTTGATGCACATGTTATTGTGCGTTATTAAAAAAAGAACCGTGCTATTTTCATTTAGAATTATCCACTTGGCAATTAATACTAAAAATAGTATGAAATACATAGTTTTTTTTAAACACTAGGGTTGCCTAATAATAATGACCGGTAGTGTATACACACATATATATAAGGTTTATATGTAAGAATTATGTATATATTACAAGAAATAGATGGGTAGCTAGACAGATATTTCTGTGGCATTCGCTTTTCAGAAATTTCTTCCCTTTTACTGACGAATTAAATTGTTCTTGAATTTTACCATTTCTCGCCAAAACTTTCATTTCTCGTTAAGTGAATTCGATTATTGATTCCTTTTACCCATCGAATCATATTTGCACTTTCTATTTCATCAATTCGCTGCAGAAAACGCAACTGCGTTATTTCATCAAAGGAAGAAAAACTGTAAATGAATACAAAGAAAGAAATTCTCACGCCAAATGCTGATCAAAGGTAGATATTTCATATCATCAAAACAAATCAAATGACGTGTGCGTTGTTAAAAATTTCCATCAAGAACTACACGCCCAGTACGGTTATGATTAAACAATTGTGTGGCAAGAAATAAACAAGTACATTGAATATTTTCGTAATTAGCGACAAATGGTGAAGTTCATTATTTAAACATTTAGTACAAAAGATTATTCTTGCTCGCTTCAGTCGAATTTGTTTTACAGTAGAGGTTGCAAAAATAAAACCTCTTCTTACTTCCCAAAGAAATGACAACAAAAATTTATTTTTCCTTCTTCTACATTTTTCTATCTCTTCTAGCTCTTAACCCCTTCTCTTGTTACCACCACAAACCTTGCTCTGCCATGCATTTGCTCAAGCCCATCAAGTATGTCATGCGTTTATTTCTCCAGTCTCTCTTTCCCTGTATCTGTCCTGTGAGTATCAGATTCTTCAAGCCCTTTTTCCTCACAACATATCCTAGAAACTTCAACTTTTCCTGATGTTAAATATCAGTTTCTTTTTCGTTTGCATCCTCTCTAAAACCTCGTTGTTGATAACATGTTCAGTCCGTAAAATCCTCAGCATCCTTCTGTAGAACCACATTTCGGTTGCTTCAAATCTTTCCTTTATCTATGATAATATTGTCTAGCATTTACTGCCATATATATTTTTTTATAATCGTGTTGCCCTAAGCAAAGCATTTTAATGCCACTGTTAAGCAGGAGATTAGGTAGTAGGAAAGTTATGAAAAAGAGGTTAGAGTTATGAGAAAGACAGGTTACAGGGGATGTCAGGAAGTGGGTAAGAGAAGGATGATAATACTGATGAGAATGGAATGGACGAGGAAAGGAGCATGAGAGAGAGGATGCAAGTTAGTAAGATTGGAGATGACTATTGCTTTTACATTTGAATTCTTGAAGATTGTAGCTGTCGGGAAAGCAAGTAAACGAAAGGGAATTCCACAGGCAAGAAGTGCGAGAAAAGAAGCTGATGGAGTAGAATTTGCGTTTACAATTTATTTGTTTCACAGTGAAATGGTGAGACAGTCGCTAATCTTGTGGGTCGAGTAAATTCATATATAGTGGTCACCAGTGAGCTACGTTTATCTGAGTAGAAGCCGTAAAAGTATTTGTAGAAGAGACAGAGGGAAGCCACATCGCGCCGGTGAGAAAGTGACTGCAGCCGAATTGCCAAGTCGGTTTCGATCACATTACAGATTCTCCGTTGGATTTTGTCAAGGACCCCTAGGTGGATAGCAGGAGCACTCGACCAGATATGGCAGCAGTATTCAAAGCACGGGCGGATGGTAGATTTGTATATGTGCAGGATGGTTTCAGACGGGGAAAACTTCCTGGCATTTTAGGAAAGACGTTACATAACAATCCCGTACTCTCTTCTTTGTTATCAACAAAATTTTCCTGTTTCGCAATAATCTGCTCAGTATCTGGAATTCATAATTAGCCATGCCAATACGTCTTCAGGTTTCAGTACACACTTTTCGTAAAGGTACAACTTTTAAATTAAATATTCTCCCACGGGGCAACAGCTGAGTGTATTAAAGTTTTTGTTCATGATTTTAGTGTCATAGTACTTGTAAGTCCTGTTTCTGAGTCAGGAAGTACATACTTGTACTTATATTCTGACAAATTCTTTTCTTTGGTACTATGATTCCATAAATTTAAGCGTAGCATTAGATTGACTGATATATCTCATCTTTTCTAATGGTTTCTTCTATCACACATCTCGTCTGTGGAACTATCTTCCGGCTTCTTACTTTTCTATCAAATAAGATATTCAAAGATTCAAATTCAACATCATTCGCCATCTTCTTACTAACTGAATATTGATTTTTATTGTTTTTCTTCTCCCTAACGTTTTCTCAGTTTCTTCCACACTCATTAACAACTTTGGCCTTAACGACTTTGTCACCTTACTAGGGTTGAAATGATTAAAATTAAGACAAGCAACAAGATCGTTGCTTAAATGAAAACAAGACGTTATATCCATAAACTTAGACGACAAAATTCACATACTATACATTTAATGAAGAGTTTAGCTTGAATTCTTTGAGAGCTAACTGAATTAAAAGACATCTGAAGTAGGCTGGATGGCACAAAGACTGATATATTTTGACAATAGAAACAAAAATGAGAGTATCAGTCCGATTTTAAATAAGAAAACACATTAACAATGGAGGATGAGACGTTTTTATGCATAAAATATTATCTTTTTGCACATAGTCATCACCATTGGCCCTGCATTGGATGAACAAGAGCTTGTATTTAATGAGTTGATACCTGTGGATGGATGACCGTTACTTGAATTATCATTTAAATCACATTCGACTCAAATAAAATGTATTATCTTTCTTCTAACTATGATCACATTCATTGTTTCGTCTCTGTAAACAGACATCAGTAAATATTAGTATATTTAATGAGTTGATACCTGTGGAGGGATGACCGTTACTTGGATTATCATTTAAATCACATTCGACTCAAATAAAATGTATTATCTTTCTCCAGCTGTGATCACATTCATTGTTTCGTCTCTGTAAACAGACATCAGTAAATATTAGTATATTTAATGAGTTGATACCTGTGGAGGGATGACCGTTACTTGGATTATCATTTAAATCACATTCGACTCAAATAAAATGTATTATCTTTCTCCAACTGTGATCACATTCATTGTTTCGTCTCTGTAAACAGACATCAGTAAATATTAGTATATTTAATGAGTTGATACCTGTGGAGGGATGACCGTTACTTGGATTATCATTTAAATCACATTCGACTCAAATAAAATGTATTATCTTTCTCCAACTGTGATCACATTCATTGTTTCGTCTCTGTAAACGGACATCAGTAAATATTAGTATATTTAATGAGTTGATACCTGTGGAGGGATGACCGTTACTTGGATTATCATTTAAATCACATTCGACTCAAATAAAATGTATTATCTTTCTTCTAACTATGATCACATTCATTGTTTCGTCTCTGTAAACGGACATCAGTAAATATTAGTATATTTAATGAGTTGATACCTGTGGAGGGATGACCGTTACTTGGATTATCATTTAAATCACATTCGACTCAAATAAAATGTATTATCTTTCTCCAACTGTGATCACATTCATTGTTTCGTCTCTGTAAACGGACATCAGTAAATATTAGTATATTTAATGAGTTGATACCTGTGGAGGGATGACCGTTACTTGGATTATCATTTAAATCACATTCGACTCAAATAAAATGTATTATCTTTCTCCAACTGTGATCACATTCATTGTTTCGTCTCTGTAAACGGACATCAGTAAATATTAGTATATTTAATGAGTTGATACCTGTGGAGGGATGACCGTTACTTGGATTATCATTTAAATCACATTCGACTCAAATAAAATGTATTATCTTTCTTCTAACTGTGATCACATTCATTGTTTCGTCTCTGTAAACGGACATCAGTAAATATTAGTATATTTAATGAGTTGATACCTGTGGAGGGATGACCGTTACTTGGATTATCATTTAAATCACATTCGACTCAAATAAAATGTATTATCTTTCTTCTAACTGTGATCACATTCATTGTTTCGTCTCTGTAAACGGACATCAGTAAATATTAGTATATTTAATGAGTTGATACCTGTGGAGGGATGACCGTTACTTGGATTATCATGTAAATCACATTCGACTCAAATAAAATGTATTATCTTTCTCCAACTGTGATCACATTCATTGTTTCGTCTCTGTAAACGGACATCAGTAAATATTAGTATATTTAATGAGTTGATACCTGTGGAGGGATGACCGTTACTTGGGTTATCATGTAAATCACATTCGACTCAAATAAAATGTATTATCTTTCTCCAACTGTGATCACATTCATTGTTTTGTCTCTGTAAACGGACATCAGTAAATATTAGTAGGTCCTGCTTTTTTCCGACTGAGAAATTCAGTGACGCTACTTATCTTCGAACTGCGTTTTATGACAAAAGCTGTTTTGTCAGACTACCAACTATATGCCAACTATAACAAGTGCAACAAAAAGAAAAACAAAAATAAACACTATGGCTATTGGTGGAAGATCTCCGCCTGTACAACAGTCAATCAATATCTACTTCTGACGTCTTTGGCAAAAACATAATATAAAATAACATAAAATAAAAAGCATTACATTTTGAAGCTACCCTCAGACAAAATTACTAAAAACATGTGTTTATTATTATTTTGAATGTCCATGTAGCCTTTGAACATTATCCAGATCCAAGACTTATTAAGCATCGCTCGAGAGCAGACAGCCCAAACGCACTGACAATGTTGCTCGGCCTGGATATCCATTCGCCCTCAGACAGCAGGCGAGCTAACAGGAATTACGAGTATAGCATTATGGTAATATCATCAAAGAAAGATTATATAATCAATATATTTGTTGTATTGGGATGAGAGAAAACATGACTGTCCAGAGTGAGGATGAAATTCGATTTTCGATTCATCTCGGATAGAGGCATAATCAATTTTATACACTTTATTTCTGGTCTGTCAGCTTGTTCTATATATATATATATATATATATATATATATATATATATATATATATATATATTGTATATTTGGGTAGCAATCTCTCTTTTATACAGGTTTCATTAAAAATGTCAGATAAAGTGTCATGTTTAAGTTTTTTTAATGCCATTTTTCGTGTGATTTTATGATTTTTTTTCTTTTTAGGACATAAATTATATGAAAAGTGTCCAAATGTTTTGTTTATCCGAGGCCTTTGAGCTACACTTTTAGCCTTTTTCGAAGATGCATGTTTTTATACATGTAACAGAAATTAAGTGGTGTTATGTATAATAGAGAGTCGTCATATGTGTTATGTATCGAACACGGTAAGCATCTTGTTAGCGTGTTCGTAGTTGATGTTTTTGAGTGTTGAGTTTTTCGTTTTTATCAACAATGCCTTCATTATTTTTAGTCTTTTTTTTGCATGTGGATAAGGCTAGGATATTTATGTTGTCAACCAATATGTTCGGGATATAGTTTGGTAAGTCTCCATGTGTGCTTAAATGAGGTCGAATTGAGCTTCGTTGTGAGAGATGTAGCGTCAGAATTAGTTTCGTAGTGGTATGGCCGATATACTTATTTATGAAATCAAGATCAAGAACGTAGATCTTCAAAAGACATGTCAACTCTCACAATACGAAACCCGTCCCGCATCCACCAGTGAACTGACATCTCTGGTCACTTAAAGGGAAGGGGAAGGAGAATTAAACTAAAGAAAATCGGTGGCAGAATTAAAGAGGCCAATGAACTTACATCTCCTAGCTAAGTCAAATTTGTCAAAAACCGCTGTTTTTCCATCCTAATCTTAAGTTAAGTTGATGCCTTAAAAACAAGATTATATAGAAAGAGTTAAACTTCTCGTCCCGAAAGAATTCCAAGCAAAAGAACACATAGTGTTCAGACATCATCAACAATGATACCACATTGCCACAGACAGAACTGTCATCAAGTACAAAAAAACCTTCCGTGCAGTAAATGTACCATGATATCTTCAATAAACCTGAACAATTGGACTAAGACTGAGGGATTTCACCGCTTCACCACAGTGAACGCCGAACAGACATTTTGCAGACAAAGAGAGCCACTCTAATCACGAGCTATATGAGTGATGCATCACATTAGTGAGGCAATTCAACCCTGTCACCCAAGGTCATATGTTGCGGATCACTTCATATAGCCAATGAAGACTTGGGCGTTGTAAGAGCGAGCTCACTTATCAAATTCTCACAAGCACATGATATAATGACTTACGGGAAAACGCCTGGACGTCGGAGAGGTGCTTGAGAGCAATCAGACATTCATGGTAAAAGGTGCACTCTCCTGGGTGTAAACGAACGCGTGCACACTTCTCAGGGATATAAATATCATATGGACGTCTTTCTTCAAGAATTTACCATCATCATTAAGTTGCGGATATATTTGATCTAGGAACGCGATGAGAAGCATATGCTGACGAGTCTCAATACTAGGAATACCACTTTCAGAAGTTCCTTGGGGATTCTGCTTCCTCATAAGAGAACAAATCTAAGGTAATTAGTGTTGCAGACGGAAGTCGAATTATAAAGTCGGTAAAGAAGAATTGGGTAGATAAGCGAGACACATACTTTTGCTGATCAACATTATCGAATGCCTTGGAATAATTTAAACTGATCATTGCGGCTTCACTGTCGGCATAGTTCTGCCTTTCACAGCACAAGTCTGTTCGAAGCCAATCCGAATAGAGAGGACAAACTGCAAACAGCTGCCTAAAATATTGACAAAATCTTTAACGCTGCATTTAGAATAGTTAAAGGGTGAAAGTTACTTACCCTATCCCCACCGCTTTTGTCATTTTGTAGCAAATTGATCCCATCTCTGTTTGTAATATAGCAATCTGGCCCCACCCGAGGAAGGTTGATGCAATCGATGGTGTTTCCCGTCGGTGAAGGGGTCGGCGAACGACAAGACAGGTGTTTGAGAAATACATCCTGTCGGGGCCTGGAGCGGATGTCGCAGGGTTATGAGTCGGGCTCGTTTGACCTTATTTCCGACAGCGGCGGAAATGACTACGGAGGCAAACAGAACAGGTGTCTCTTGGAATTACGTGGGCGTTGCGTGGGCGAGGCAAAACCGGAAGGAAAAGTCCCGGTTCTAGAAGACTATAAAAAGACCTCGACACACGGATTCGCGAGCAGAGAACGGCCAGTGGAAGCAGAGAGACACCACAGGCAAGACTACACTCCCGTCGACCCATTCTATGTGCGCTCTCACTCTTCCATTCTCTGTTCCACACGGGTTCGTCGTCAGGAATAAAAATATAACCTTATATTTTTATATATGCGTGTTCTCGTTGTTTGTCGTCGTACGGCGATATATAACATGTTGAAGTGCTGATATATAGACCTCTGCTTGATTCAGTTGTTGTAAATCAGTTCCAGTAATGGAACAAGATTGAGCGACTGCCTCCAGTACAGTTCGTAAGGAAGAATACTTATCTCCACTTGAGCCGCCTCGAGGCAATGAAATCGGCCAAATAGGTTCCCTTAGACCGGGCTCCCTGGTCAAAGGATCCTGAAAATAGTCACGAAAAACCTCACATATGCCGCGTTTGTTGTCACGGTCAGCTTATCAGCATGCAATATGTTAATTTGAAACATTTCTCTACATGCAATTCAGCGGTCATCGGAAGACATTCTTTTTAAAATAGTTCTAACTACAAAAGATTGATCTTCTTTTATAAACAAGGTGGCCATCTCTGTCCATGATAAGGCTACTTTCCCACTATCACGGGATATAATCGTTCGATCAACTTTTTTCTCGCATGCCGTTTGTGCTAATAATCTAACTAATCACATATTCCTAAGCACAGCCCGCGTCAATTTTCGCTGTAACATTACTGGCAACTCATCCTGGAAATCTCGTTCAGCAAACAATAACTCTTGTTTGTTTTGGCCATTTTGGGCCACCAATTTTTCATTCTTTAGTTTTTAGACATTATCGGACACCATCTTTTTTCCATTATCATTTTTAAAAAAAATTTATCATTAATCTCTAAATATATTGTAGGAGCACCAGTCTTGATGTAGTAGAAGTACTGAAAGCAAGGACGAATGATGAACATATAAATATGTAAGACAGATTCTTGTGAGAAATATTGTCTAGTGTGACACAGTGAACCAACTTTCCTAGAAGCAGACCGAGCGCTTGATTCAATCGAGACCTTCCAGTATATATCACTCTGCGAAGGCGCAATGACTTAGTCTCTTAGAGGTTAGCATCAGCCATGACAAAGGAATGTAATAAAAGTTCTCGCAGACGGTTACAGGAGAGAAATACCGTTTTGCATTAAAATTAAAAAAGGCATTCCTCGCACCAGTTAAAAACAGATTTTAGATATTTTAGATCAACCGCCATATGAACAATATCTGCTGGGTCTAAAATTAATAAGTAAAATAACAAACAAACAAAAAACAAGAGAAAAAAAAACAGACGAGAATCAACTGCCTTTGCTTGTTATTTTTAATGTAACAAATAGAAATTGTTCCTGAAATGTTTTCTGCTCGACAAAGACAGGATCACAATAAAAAAAAATATCTTAAGTGTAGCCAGTTGGTCAGATTTCGGGAACGATGTCGAGTCGAGGATTTTTCAACATCGTCTCATATAAAGTGGGAACATTTGGATTACTATGGAAAACACAAATTAAAGTGCAATTTACTTTATTGTATTTAAAATATAAAAAAATTGTATACAAATAAAGAAGGAAAAATTTGTTTTTTTTTACATTTGTTTTAAGAAAATATTTTCTTATGTTTTCAATGTATATTTTATTGTCATGAGAAACGTCTGAGTTACTTTTTGTAAACATGCATTTTTTCCACTTTTTCGCTAACTTCCATTATGATAAAATGAAATTTGCCAGACAAAATTGCTTTTCACCAAAATTTGTGAGTTTAATTTTTTATTTGCAATTTTCTTAAAAGTGAATCAAATCATAAAGACCATTTAGCAAGTAATTGATTCAGTAATTTTTCAATTTATTTTAATAAGCAATTACATACCTCATATATAATGCCTGTGCCATGATGGCAAATAAAAGAATTCGACAAAAACATATATTTGAACAGTATACTTATATTTACCTTTAGTGAAATTCTCACTTATTCTATTTTACATACGATTATCCCTGTTAAACAATAAGTACTTGGAAGTAGTGTAATGATTAGCAAGCTTGTTTTTCTTGATCAATTACTACTAAGAAGTCAGTCCAATCCTCACTGAGTGCTTCGTCCTTTCAACTTTGTACCACATTTCAGCAAAACTTAGTAAGACACCATATGCATTTTTCGACGTAGTGTAATGGTTGCCAAGTTTGTCTAGCTCGATCAATTACAAGTAAGTAGTGAACTCATTCCTCACTGGGTGTTCTATATTTTCAGTTTTCTGGCACATCTAAATTACGTTTATTAAATCACTATGTCTGTTAGACAATTGAAAGAAAAAGTGGACAATTCTCTCTAACGCGTTATTCAAGCTGTTTTTATTGATGAAATTACATATCTGTAAGTGTTGGAGATATATGTAAATGCCAACGATGATTATAATTATAAATACGTCAAAGCCAACCAAGTACAGTAGGAATAGTCAGATGCTTACTGGAACGGTACAATGAACCGAGTAATTTACCAAATGCTAATATATATGTATGTGTTAAGTAAATAGGTAATGAAATTGATTTATCGAATATTGATCTGATATGTAGAAATTTATATATCATGTTCATCCATATGTGTGTGCACATATATATATATATATATATATATATATATATATAGTCAACCACAAACAGATCTGTTTCGCTGTATCACAGCTCATCAGTACGGCTCCGATTGCTTATATATATATATATATATATATATATATATATATATATATATATATATATAGTGGATGGACCATATATATATATATTTAATGGTTTCACCCCAAGCAAGGCGCCACCGCCACTGATGCGCAGGGGGGTGCATAAGAAAGTAAAGGTTTAGGTAGGAGGAGGGCAAAGAGAAAGACAAACCAGTTACAGGTGTCCGAGAAAGGACAAGAGAAGGATGGGAATACAGGTGTGATGACAGTTGCGTAGAGTGAGAAAGGAAAAGAACAAGATACACGGGGGGATGTAGAGAGGACGTGGGAAGGACTGGAATCAAGTGGATAAGGGATGGGAACTGACATTGCATTTAACTTCCTGGAGGTTGTAGTCATCAGGAAAGCAAGTATACGGAAGGGTGTTTCACAGGCTGGAAGTGCGAGAAAAGAAGCTATGAAGTAGAAGCAGCGGTTGCATTTGGTTGATTTAACTGTAAAAGTGTGGAGCCTTGTTGCCAGTCGTGTTGCACGAATAAATTCTTGTCGAGGGGGAACCAGTGATCTAAGCTCGTCGGAGCAGAAGCCATGCAAAAATATTTGTAGAAGAGACTGAGTGAAGCCACACCCCGCCGGTGAGAAAGTGGCTGGAGTCGAGTTGTCAGGTCGGAACCGATCACATTAGTCATTCTCCTTTGTAACCTGTCTAGAACCCTGAGATGAACAGCAGGGACGCCCAACCAGATATGACAACAGTATTTTATGCACGTTCGGATGGTTGATTTGTATATTTACAAGATAGACTCAGGCGGAAAAAAACCTCCTGGCCAGACACAGTAAGATTATATATATATATATATATATATATATATATATATATATATATATATATCACATATTTGAAATGAGACTCGTTTTTTTATCATTAAACAGTATATTTATTTATATTAACTAACCTAAATAATCGAGAAATCTTGTTAAGAAAATATGCATCCTGCTGAACGCATAGTGTGTAAACAAATAAATTACACACACACACACACACACACACACACACACACACACACACACACATATATATATATATATATATATATATATATATGTAGCTATTATGTTTTGATACTACTTGTGTATTATCAAGTGATGGGGTTTATTTCAAGTTGAATGGTTTTAAAAGGTTAAAAATAAGCCAAATCTCCTTAATCAGGGAGAATGTGAACCAATCAGAATAAAGTAACTTTTAATTTGAGGAGTATGTGAGCAGATTAAAACAATTTTGGAGGGCATTATTATTCATATTTGATTAAATTGAGATCAGTATTATTAATCCACTATTAGAGTCACTTTATTTTTATTGCGAATTTTAAATTCTAAGGTTAACAAAAAATTATTAGATTTAGAAAATTATTCATATAGTAAACGTTGAAAAGACATGAGCGCACACATATAAACCTGCAAACATCCACACATGGAAAAATAGACGAGTATACATACATACATTCGCAAACAGACACATATACAGATTAATATACGCACGCATAAACACATACACAAATTTCGAAATTTCAACATTTTGCTTTTATCGACTTGTCAATTTGTCTGTTAAATTTTAAAGGCGATATGCGTTGGAAAATATAGTGTAGCGGCTACAATATTAGATACATGTAAAAGCGAATTCGTAAGATGACAACAGCTTTGAATGAATAAGATCAGCGCAGACACAATCATATTTCAGCGCATGGACACATAAACATAATTAAATATATACTAACGCAAATAGGCAAGCTAAAAACAAAAACGTACACAACTAAAAACTCCGCAGATCATCATATAAAAAATAAAGTATTATCACATACATGAAAATACTTATACAAACTTTCGGCATAAACATATGCAAATAAAAGAAAAAATATTCACACAAAAGCATACGCGCATATATATAGATAAGAATATATATATATATAAATATATATATATATATATATATATATATATATATATACACACACACACACATAAATATACACATATATATCAAAACTTATTTATAAATGGAACTTCGTCTGTGTGTGTGTCTGTGTGTGTGTCCGTTACCTATAGACTCCGAAACGGCTCAACCGATTTTCTTGAAAATTTACACAGTTGTACTATAAACGTCTGCGAGTGTTCTTAGCTAGGTTTTGTGTCGAGGTACCCCCGATAAATATCGAAAATCGATAATCGAAAAAATCAGGTTGTAGAAGGAGTGGTCCGATTTTAATCAAATTTGATACACCCATAGACAAAGATATAAGAAACGATATTCAGAAGTTTCAAGGTTGTAGTTCTATCCTTAGATGACTTATTTGACTTCGATATTGGAAATCGATACCCCGATATCCTACCAGGTCTGATCAAAATCAGTTTTTCAGCCCTTTTATTTTAGTTTTTGCTTCGGGTTTGGCTCTAAGTTGGCATAATTGTAGTTCTTAATCTCAGCCATGCTACCATTTACTCAGAGGACTTATTTAGCCTTCAAAATTCAGTTTACGACGAAAAAATTATTTGATATCGATACCAGGAAATCAAAATTTGACTTACATTCATTCATTTTTCTTTCAGTCTACCGTTTCGCTTCAACTGGAAACAACTATTGCTTTTTAGTCTTTCGTGCCAACGTCCAAAGAGTCTGAGCGCCAAGAACATGGATTAGTTTTAAAACTTTCATTACACCCGAGCAACACTGCTAGTATATATATACACACGTACATATATATATATATATATATATATATATATGCATACATGCACATACAAATATATGTATACATACACATACAAATATATGTATACATACACATACACATCAGCAAGTAAAACAAAATACTAATATGTCTACTAGTACAAAAAATAGATGTACTACTATAAACATACATACACTAATACTTAGACATTAATTTGCCTTTATTTGATGGGTACCTTCATCCGACCCGGACGCTCCAACGAATTACCCCTAGGAATTCAATCCAGCACAAATTACCACACTAACACCCGGTAAGCACCCACCCCAACACCGACTGTTAACCTGTATAGTCATGAGGCACCCAATCCGACACCATTATTGAGCCCATACTCGACAGACCCTAATCCAGCACATACCATCCGGCCAAAACCCACACGCTTCTCCATAGCACCGACCGTCAAACCAACACCTAATAACCATGATTCTCAAAGCCCAAGTCCCACATTGTTTCTGAACTTTATACTAGTCCCCGGCGCCGCGACAACCGATGTTTGTTTCGAAGATATACTTTGAGAGTCATTGGCAATGGAATATAAATATGAATAAAAAAAAATCGACAAAATCCAATAAAGAATATGTCATGTAATTGTTCCTGACTGGGCATCTCGCCTTCAATCACTTTCTTTTCTACTTAACCTGGCTTTCCTTTGTATTTTTTTCCACAAATATTTACATGGCAACTGCTCTGACGAGCAGTTTTTCCTGGTGTGCTCGGGAAACTCCCTTCTGTTTACTTGCTTTCCTCCTCATGACTACTAACTTCAGAAATTTAAATGCAACATAAATCGCGATCGTTTATCAACTTGAATTACATTCATCTTTTAATCTTTTTGTCAATAACCCCTGCATCTAATCTCTGACTGAAACCGGCTGCACACTAGTAGCGGTCTTCACTTGCTTCGAGTAAAATGGTACAAAAATCATATCAGCCATTGATGATTAATATAGCTTTAATTTATACTATATTTATGGGTTAAAGTGCTAAATATCATCGATAGAGCGTATGTAAATATAAAAGCCTGACGATATCGTTCAGCATGAATTGTTGACTTCAATAACTACGTTCATATATATATATATATACGTAACACGTAAAGCAAGTGCTTGATAAGTGTTTCTTAAACTCTGCTCCGTTGGAAACAACGTTTAAGAGGTGATATGATGACTTTAAACGTGGTTGTACAGACACAAATGATGCTGAACGCTCAGGTCGCTCAAAATCGACAGTTGTCCCAGAAAACACTAAAACATCCATGATCTCATTTTGGTCGAATTGAAGTTGCGTGAGATAGCAGAGGAGCTGAACATATCAGAAGGCACTGTATTCACCATTTTGCATGAACATTTCTTAATGAGAAAGCTGTATTCAAAGTGGGTGCCACGTTTGCTCACTGTCAATGAAAAAATACAACGCCTTGACAATTTAGAACGTTTTTGTAACTGTTTCAACGCAACAAGATGTTTTTCGTAAATATGTGACAATAGATGAAACATGGATCCACCACTTCACTCCGGAGTAAAATCGGCAGGCAGCTGAGTGGACAGCAACAGGTGAAGATGTCCAAAGCTACCAAAGGAACAAACATCAGCAGGCAAGATTTTGGCCTTCGTATTTGGGATGCTCAAGGTATTTTGTTCATCGATTACCTTGAGAAAGGAAGAACCATCAATAGCAAATATTATACAGCATTATTGGTACATCTGAAGGAAGAAATCGCTAAAACAGTCACAAATAAAGAAGAAAAAGTGATATTTCAGTGATTATCACAAGTCGAAAGCAACGATGGCAAAACTACATGAATTGCACTTCGAATTGCTTCTGCATCCGCCTTATTCTCAAGACTATTGGCTCTTTGCAGACCTCAAAAGGATGCTCCAGGGAAAGAGAGTTGGCTGTAAGGAAGAAGTGATATCTGAAAATGAGGCGAAATTTGAGGCCAAAGACAAATCGTTCTACAAAAAAGACATCGAATTGTTAGAGAAGCATTGAAATCAGTGTATCACCCTAGAAGGAGACTATGTTAATGAATAATTGAATTTTGTCTAAAAGTTGTTGTTTTATTAGTTAGGCTTATTGAGGGATGTGTTATATAGTTAGCTTGTAAAATAATGTATACATGTATCAAGCGATGGAAAGATTTTATATTTTAAATAAATTGAGTGAATCATGTATGAATGTGTGAGTTTATAAATCTTGACCATAAAAAGAAATATATTTCCGTTTAAAATTCAAGAGAAATAACGTATACAACTATTAAGCGAACTTTTTATAAATAAATAAATTTTGAAAATAAGTTGGTAACGGTTAGAATCTTTCAATGAAATATGTAGTAAAATACTAAATATCTATGTATTAAAATTATGACAATGTCAGAATTATGTAATATGAATAATATATAAATTACATATATAAAAACATACATATAAAATTAATATGTAAAGTACCATATTATATCATTACAATATTACAATTAAGCAATATAAATAATAATAATAATAATAATAATAATAATAATAATAATGATAATAATAATACCAAAAGTACTCCTAATCATAAAAAACAACTAAAATAATATATAATAATAGTGTGGAAAATATAGATATTAATGGGGCATAATAATAAGAAAATATAGGGAGAAAATACAGATAATAATAGGGGATAATAGGGAGAAAACATAATTCAATTAATTATGAAATAAAATAAAAATGTAGTTTATATAGAGAAAACAATATTACAATGCTAAGTATGTAAGGATCTTTCTTTAAATTATTTAATAATATGTATTGGTATTTTGCATTCATGGATTATAGATTTGTCAAATATGCAGAAATAATAGAATGTTTTCATCGTTCTTATAGTTGGTAGTAATGATATTAATATGTTTTCAAAGTACTTCCTCCATAAAAAGTTATATTCTTTTTTAATCAAACTGGCATTTGAGAAATCAAAATTGTGTCCTACGTTATTTCGGTGTAATACAAGAGTGTTGGAACGTATGTCCAAACGTTAGTTTTTTTTTACGTTCGTAGATCTGCGTTTTAGTTTTCTTAACGTTTCCCGGGATGTGCGTTGTGGTACAGTGGATATCGGCTCGGAACGACAAACCGGGGAGCCGAGTTCGAATTCCAGTTAAACCCATTGTATTCACTTACGCGCAAATACTCTTGGGAAAGGTATTAATCCATCTCTTCCTTCCAGTTATGGGTTAAATAGCAGGACAGATTGGGTTCTATAGCCTTGGTCGGCAACCAGTCTACCACAGAAAGCAATGGCAACCTACTGCGGGATAATCTTCTGCCCAGTCAGTCTTGTCTCTTTCGAGATATGATCGCGTATGGTACTTAACTGACGGAATGTTTCCCATATGTATGTTATAGCATTGTAGACACTGTATTTTGTAAATCCCGGCATTTAAATTGGTGTTTGGTGTCTCTTTTTAATCTGACAATATCACTATCTTGTAGGTGGTGGGAACGTTTCTAGTATTTGGGATAATTAATTTATTTGAGAGTTCAGATGAAAAGGAAAGTAGTATTAAAAAAAATGTGTGATTTTCGTGGGTATGTGTTTCTTTTTTTTGTGTGTGTATTTTATACACATGTTTTTGGCGTTGAGGATGAAATAGTGTGGATAGTGCAAAAGTTTAAATATTTGTTTTCATGGCATATCAACCTCGGCTGGTCATTTATTGCCAAGTAAATTTTATTTATTTATTGCTGGTAATACCTTTTTCTTTCAACAATTTTATTGTTGTTGCTTTTTATAAAAGTTTTGTGTCTAGTAATACTTTTTTCCTTTTCGAGTATCAAGATTCATTGGGATTTGTTTTTAAGGGCATGGTCCCCAAGTCCTACCCTGTTATTTAACCCATAACAGGAGGAAAGGGACGGATTAATACCTTTCCCAAGGGTACCAGTGCTTAAGTGAATGCAGGGTATTCAACTGGAATTCGAACTCGGCTCACCGATTTCTCTTTCCGAGCCGATACCCACTGCAACACAACGCACATCCGTCACTAAACGTTTACAGCACCTGGTATTCCCAAGCGGTCACCCATCTATTTGCTGACAAGGCTCAACGTTGCTTAACTTCGGTGATCGAGCGAGAACCGGTGTATTCAACGTGATATGGCCGTAAGCCTTAAATGTTTGTTCAATATATTTCTCTTCTTCAGATAAATAATTAGAGCTGCATATTCTGAGGGCTCTAAGGTAGAAGCCTGTAACTAAACCAGGTTTAATTATTTGGTTGTGGTGAGAATAGAAATTAATGAGGTCGCTTTTGTTGGTACGTTTACGGTAAACCTTAAATTCTAATTTATCATTATTACGTATTATTAAAATATCAAAGAAAGGTAAAAAATTTATTAGTTTCAAGTATGTATGTAAATTTCACGGTAGGTTCTGCCTTATTGAAAAATAGTTTCTTAGTTTAATAGGTTGGTATCAAATTGGTAAAATAATAGGAAGTCATCTATATATCTTAAGTAAGTATAATTGTTAGGTATAATATATTTGAAAGAACTGGATACTACGAACTAGAGAAATAGGCAACCTTATAAATATTTGAGAAATAACAATGGTTAGAGATTAATGTGCATATTTTTAATTTTAGGGAGGTTTACTTTGCATTTTGAGATGGTTTCTAAGAATGTTTAGACATGTTTTAACGGATATGTTATTATAGAGAGACTAGCAGTATTGCCCGGGCGTTGCTCGGGTGTAATGAAAGCTTTAAAACTAATCCATGGTCCTGGAGCGCAGACTCTTTAGACGTTGGCACGAAAGACTAAAAAGCAATAGTTGTTTCCAGTTAGAGCGAAACCGTAGACTGAAAGAAAAATGAATGGATGTAAGTCAAATTTTGAAGTTTAGTGAGAATCGGATAAAAATTGTGGATTTGTATAAAGAACATACAGACAGATAGACATACACGCAAACATCTTGCCTTTTATATATATATATTATCGATTTTCTGCACTATTGTATGAACTGCAACCTTGAAACTTCTAAATATCGTTTCTTATGTCTTTGTCTATGAGAGTGTCAAATTTGATTAAAATCGGACCACTCCTTCTATAAATATTTTCGATATTTATCGGGGGTACCTCGACACAAGACCTAGCTAAGAACACTCGCAGACGCTTATTGTACAACTGTCTAAATTTTCAAGAAAATCGGTTGAGCCGTTTTGGAGTCTATAGGTAACGGACACACACAGACACACACACATACACACACAAAGTTCCATTTATAAATAAATTTAGATAGATAGATAGATAGATAGATAGAGAGATAGATAGATAGATAGATAGATAGATAGATAGATAGATAGATAGATAGATAGATTCAAAATTATACTCTTTCCACGTTGTAATAATGATGGTAATATTACCCCCCCACACACACACACAAAGTTCCATTTATAAATAAGTTTAGATCTTATGGCCAAAATTGCAATAGATAAGTTAGTAATATTAATATTTCTAATTTTATGAAGTAAATCACCTGAGTTTTTAATATATGTAGTGCTAATGGTGCCTATGAATGGTGTAATTATTTTAGTGATAGCTCTAGCTAATTTATGGGGAGCACGGTTAATACCAGATATAATAGATCTAATGGGAATGTTTGGTTTACGAATTTTGAGTAAGCCATATAGTGTGGGTATAGTGGGGTGATATTCTAGTAATTTGAACCAAGATTTCTTTTCATTTTTTAATAGTTTTTACTGTTTTGTTGAAATATCGTATTTCAGTTTTTATATACAGGTATTGTAATTATTTAAAAGGGATTCTAATTTTTCAGTGTAGACGTCTGTGACCATTATAACTACACTCCTTCTTCATCAGATTTGGTTATAATGATATTTTTGTTATTAGATATATTATTTTATACCCGTATATATATTATGTGCAATGTAGTTTCATTGTTATTAGTGTGAGTTGCTTCTAATATGCCATGGACGAAACCTTTTTTCATAATCCGTGTGATTGAAATTATGTTTTGTGGTTAAAGTGGTGATTGTATCTATTGTTTTTTTTTAAATTTTTTAAACAGTATTTTAAATCATTCGTCTTTTAAAAATCTCTAGAGAAGCTTGTTAAAGTGAAACATGTTAGATTAAAGATACTTTTTTCTATCTGTTCTTTACTTATTTTATTCATACATCAAAAATGTGTGTCATTCGACAGAATTCGAACCTATATCCACATAGGGGAAGCCACTAATTGATCTGGTGCATCTTACATCTCCCGAACAAGAATGAGCAACAGTCTCAACGAAGTCAAATCAAGCCTATATAACACAATTTTAGGTTCATCGTAATAACTATATCTGCTATGAAATGTATCGTAATGTCAACAAATGTAAACATGTTACGGAAATTAACGGAGATTAACGAAATGGTCTTTAAACAACCGACAATTTGAAATGATTTGTTTGAACATTATTTTTGAATGACACACATTTTCGTAACAAAAATTTATCGAAAATAATCAGGCCGGTAGAAATAAATATATATTAATGATTGATTATAAAACAAAATATCTATGTAAATACGAGTATCGATCAAAAATAATTTTCAAACAAATCATTTCATATATATATATATATATATATATATATATATATATATATATATATATATATATATACGCACACCAAGTGAAAGATAAAAAAAATTAATTAATAATAAAAATAAAAATAGGAATATATGAATAGATTGATGAATAAATAAGTAAATAAAAAGAAAATGTGAAAAGGTGAATCTATGTTAATCTGGGTCTAAGTATTTGAACAGATATTATTTGTATGTTTGTTTGTGGTCATCAATATACTTCTTTAGTTTAATAAATTTAAGTAATTTACGTGTTTTAAGATGACATATTTTTTTCTGAAATGCATAAGTTGCATCTATTTTCTATTCCATTATAATATTTTGTTTTCACAATAAGCAATAAATATTAATTTTTTCTTGTTTTTAATTGTCAGAAATAATTGGAGAGGGAAGTGCTATTTTTGTATTTCTTATTATTTAATTTAATTTATGGTTGTAAAATCGGTATTTCCATATTTTTTTTTTACATTACAACCAAAATGAGATTTAACATCACCATCAGAT
>JBBBDQ010001130.1:760000-857500 GCA_037127315.1 Ascarosepion bandense | reverse complement strand
TTTCAATTGGAGTAGATAGACTAAACTATAGCCCGGTTCACACTCCACCCTCGTCTATTGAACAGGTGAAGAGGCTCAACCCTTGTTCCCTGTTTAGGATATGGTTTCCGGCTTTCTCTCTTCCAACCTTTTCACTCTTTTTTTTTTCTTTTTTTTTTTTCAATTGAAGTAGATAGACTAAACTATAGCCCGGTTCACACTCCACCCTCGTCTATTGAACAGATAAAGAGGCTCATCCCTTGTTCCCTGTTTAGGATGTGGTTTCCGGCTTTCTCTTTCCCAATCTTTTCACTCTTACGTAGCCCCCCTGCACATCAGTGGCGTTACCGCCTTGCTGTGGGTGATATGATTAAAAAAAATATATATATACCTGTTAGAATGAGATGTCAGTATTATTTTCATTTTTGTGTAAATTAGACAATTTATACATCTCTCTCTCTCTCTCCCTATATATATATATATATATATATATATATTGATTGTTTAATTACTTAGGTTTTGGTCATAACAAAAATAGATGAAAAGTTTTTGGTCATAATAAAAAAGAATGGAAACGTTATAATTTCTTCTAATTTTAAAAACTGCTAGTTCGAAAATTCCTCGTTACGTAGCGTTCAAAAAATCACCGTTACGTGACCGTTCTTTAAAAAAAACAGTAAAGAAACGGTAAAATCAGTTATTGCAAATCGCCTGAAGACACTACTCATGGTAGAAACCTAAGTCGCGTAATAACTCGTTTACATATGAAAAATATATAGCAATTGAAATAGAATTGGCGTCAGTCGGCGATTCTTCCTCTGAGCTATGCGCGCTCGGTAGAAGGAGGCAGACTTTTTAGCGTGTATATTATCATTATACACGCCTAATAGATGAGAGTGTTATAATTCATTGCTGCATGAACGATGCATAGATGCTAGAGTAGCTATTGGGTTTTATTAAAGTAAAATGAAAGAAATGTAAGAATTGATTACTGTCACTAGGTTTGCTTGAAGGTTCTGTCGTCGTTAAAATAACATGAGATAAAAAATGCGTAAGAAATAGTCAAATAAAAAAATCTCGTATCTACCTTGAGGCATTTGAGATGTTAGGGCTATGACGTTTTCGACAAGTCACGAATAAGGTTCAAAATTACCTGTTTTGCGAATAGCTGTCAGTCTAGCCTGAAGGCAGCAACCGTTTCTAACGACTGGTGGGAATTGAGAAGCAGAAGAAGGATAGAATGCTGTAGCTACAAAGGTAACACCTTTATTTTCAGCTGCAACCGACTCCTTGTCTGCTGCTTGACATTTGTGCACGACTTTTGATAAGCGCACATGACATTAAGACAGGCTGCTAAAATATTCTTGGCTCAACCTATTTGTCAGTATTTGACGTAATGATTAGTCATCTGAATTTATTCTTAAAACTTTTCTTATTTTTATGTGCCGTGTCTCTTCAAGACGTTGGCGATGAGGTCTTCCACATCTCTATGTCATTAGTGGTTCTTAGCACACTTTCTCCTGTTATTCCGCCTAAACACCACTCTGCTATCCATTTGCTCAATCTCATCAAGTATGTTACGTGTTGCTTTTCCTAGTCTCTCTTTTCCTTTATCTGACCTGTGAGTATCATATTCTTCAATCCCTCCTTCGTCATTACATGTCCGAGGAATTTCAGCTGTCTTTTCCAGATGTTAAGCATTAGTTTTCTTTTCGTTTCCATCCTCTCATAAACCCACTTGTTACCTGTATGATCCCCGATATCCTCAGGATCCTTCTGTATAACCACATTTTGGTTGTTTAAAGTCCCCCTTGATCTTTGAGGTGATTCTTCAGCATTCACTGGCATATTGAAGAATAGACATCAAATAGCAATCCAGTACTGTCTTCTTTGTTTGGCCAGACCAATAAATTTTCAGCACCTCCTCGAATAAGATTAGTATAAGTAATTTTATAAATTAATATTTGTTATGATAGACATATAATGAGTATTAATCTTAGGGAATGCAAAATATTTTCAGAATTTCCGTGACAAAACCTTTCTGTTCATATACGTTATTTTTCAATACTCTTTGTCTTTCGATAAGATTACACCAACTTTTAGATAAATCGTGTATTCAGTGATAAAAGAACGATTCTAGTTTTGATTGGCTGAGTTTCGAAGGTTTCTCGCTATCTTCAAATTGTTCAAACTACTAGACAAGTTATGGTGCAAAACAATAATGTCAACATTTACATCATTGGGACAGTTGTCCTCATGTTAATTGCCATATTAATGACGTTTCAGCCGTTGTACACTCCAACTATCTTCAGGTAATGTATAGAGTTGAATTACAAAAGAGAATTAACATTTTCAGGTAATGTATAGAGTTGAATTACTAAAGAGAATTAACTGATACTGCGATGTCCAAAAAATCAAGACTTGGAGAAATAGAACGATCTACTCCCATGGATTAAATAAAAAGTTTAATTCGAAATTCCAACATATTTTTTTTTATTTTGAGTTTTTATTCATTTCACCCCAAGCAAGGCAGGACCGCTACTAGTGCACCGGGGGTTAAGGTAAGAGAAAAGACTGTGTACAGTGGGTAATGAAGAAAGAATAAAAGATGAACAGGATTCAAGGAGGTAGAATATGGCAATTGATGTTGCATTAAATTTTATGGAAATTGTAGCAAGTAAACAAAAAGGAGTACCACAGGCGGGACGTGCGAGAAAAAAAATGTACGAGTAGAAGTGGCGTTTACACTAAATATATATATCACCTGAAGAAGGTTGAGGTGTATAACTTCGTGAATATGACAATAAGATGAGGGCAACAGCCCAAATGATGTAAAAGTGTAAATAGTTACAATACCTCATATCTAAACTTATTTATAAATGGAACCTTGTCTCTGTGTGTGTGTGTGTGTGTGTGTGTGTGTGTGTGTGTGTGTGTGTGTGTGTTTCTGTTACCTACAGACTCCGAAACGGCTGAACCGATTTTCTTGAAAATTTACACAGTTGTACTATAAGCGTTTGCGAGTGTTCTTAGCTAGGTTTTGTGTCGAGGTACCATCGATAAATATCGATAATCGAAAAAAAACGGGTTATAGAAGGAGTGGTCCGATTTTAATCAAATCTGATACACTCATAGACAAAACCATAAGAAACGATATTCAGAAGTTTTAAGGTTGCAGTTCTTACAATAGTGCAGAAAATCGGTAATATATATATATATATATATATATAAGTCAAGATGTTTGTGTGTGTATCTGTTTATCTGCCTGTATATCTGTATTTTTTTCAGCCCTTTTATTTTAGTTTTTGCTTCGGGTTTGGCTCTAAGTAGGTATAATTGTAGTTCTTAATCTCAGCCATGATACCATTTACTCAGAGGACTTATTTAGCCTTCAAACTTCAGTTTACGACGAAAAAACTTATTTGATATTGATACCAGGAAATCAAAATTTGACTTACATCCATTCATTTTTCTTTCAGTCTACGGTTTCGCTTTAACTGGAAATAACTTTTGATTTTTTAGTCTTTCGTGCCAACGTCCAAAGAGTCTGAGCTCCACCACCATGGATTAGTTTTAAAGCTTTCATTACACCCGAACAACGCCGGGCTATACTGCTAGTCAGAAATATAGACAAATAGTATAAATGTTTGAAGAAGACATCCTGTACGTAAGTTTCCTTGAAATAGAAACTATGACCTGGAATTGCAATTAAAACACTCCAGATACATCCGTGTTTGGTTCAGTCATAATAGATGTAGAATAGTGTTACGAGGATACATTTCTACTTAAAAAATATTAATAAAGTCAACAAAAAGTTTAAAATTTATAGTAAGGGATTCTACTGAGTCCTACTTGTTAATACGAAAAAGGTTTCATTCATAAAATAGCTGAAAAATACTGAAATTAGAAATAGAACGTTTGGAAGATTCTAGATCATTCCAGCATATTCGAGGAATCTAAATGATTCTAGAAATATGCTAATTTGGTGCTAGCCCCTATAAAAATAGACTTTTTGAAGAGAGTTGTCAGTTGTTAGAAGGAAATTTCTGGTAGTATCAACCACTGCTTTTGATTCGTGGATTATTATATCCAGCTGAAAGAATCTCTATGAAAATTTACCGACCAACAAAAACCCAAAAGAGAACCTTATGGAACTAAACTAGATTTTTTAATATTTTCATTGGCCAAACTAAAAAATATTCTATATATACATATATGTGTGAATTTCCAGTAATAGCACTTACATTACTTCGCTAGCCCTAACGTGTTAAAAATACTTGACCCTCACCTCCTCTTCTCCCTCGTAACACTTTGCCAGTAGACCCAGACTTCTACGTTTACTGTTTTTTATGCCACAGTTATATCTTTGTACATATTTTATTTTGTGTTTCTATAGAAAATTAAATATTTGTTTGTGATTTAGCTCTGTGTTTTGGTAAATCCTTTTCTTTTCTTTTGTTACAACTTCCAACCCGTAACAATAGGAGATAATGAAATTGAACAGAAAATAGGCCGCGCTACAGGTAGTTTTTCTAAACACCGCAAGACTAAAATATTCATCTAAAAGATCGACTCATGTTCATCTTCGTCATTTGAAGATTTTCATATGGATGGTATGCTTGGGGACAAATTTGTTCAAACTTACCTAAACTGTTCACTGTCAGCTTTCTCAGATCAATGATTAAAATAGCTTCGAGCAAATAAAGCCTGTTGGCATTGGGAAGAAGCATCCTCCTTCAAATCGTGAACGGGCACTTCAGCAACAATGAACTGTAGCAAACAACATAAACCACATCACTTGAGGACTTTCAGCAGTGAGAATAATCACATAACCAAGATGTTACCACAGGCGGGAAGTGCGAGAAAAAATGTCCATACTACTTCAAACAAAAGGCTGGGAAGAAAACCCCATTAATACCAGTAAGAGCAATAATAGTTACTGGACTTGTGACGTCTATCTTCCTGAAAGATTGTTTTAATAGAAAAAAATGAAATTCAACCGGTACTAGCTGTATGGTCGATGAAAGTTTTATTATTAAGAAATTATTGATATAACCATTATTACTAATTTTACTCGTGCGAAAACTTCCAGCCTCATTTCTATAATCGTTAGTTGCGTCGCATTTATAACTTGAAGGTGGATCTTCTTATATCACAAAGTCCTATCTGTTTTAAGAATTATTCAGACAAGATAATTGTTCGGTTATGTTTTTATTGACAATTTGTCCTGTCTATGGTATAGCAATAAATCTCATCAAACGTTGACTCACCTCTTGGCAAAGCCTAGACTACAACGACGAAATACCTTGAAGGGAGCTAAAAGAAAAACAGCAAAAATAAGCGGTGCACCTATCAGGTGGGTATATGCAAGATCAACAACAAAAACCACGAATATTTTGCAATAGACTAAATCAATGATAACTTATATATTTAGGTATAAACCCAACCAATATTTACTGACAGTGTTAAGTACTTATAATTGCTTACCAACCTAAATACCCAGCCATGTCTACCAATGTACTCATATATAAACTAGATCATTGTTTACATTTAGTCTTTATTGTATGACCGATCAACGATTTTTTTATATAAATTCAAATATGAAAACCGACCATTTTTTCAAGTCGACTAAAATATAAAATCGTTCAATGCTTGCCTATAGAATCAAGTATACTTTCAACCAATATGGATCAAATATAAACTTGATCAAAGTTTTCCTATACAATCAACTATAAATTCATCCAGTGTTTACCTATACATCAAGTATAAACTCGACCAGGAATGTTTAAGAGAAAATTCGAGAAAATGGTACCAAATTTGCATTTGCTTTAGTCAATTCATCCGAAGCAAGGCGATAATGTCACTAAGACGCAAGTGCTATTGAGCGGGAAATAGGATAAGATGACTTCAGAAAGAATCAGAAACCCAAGTCTAAACAGGAAATAAGGGATAAACATCTACTGTTCAAAGGACCGGGCTCAAGAATTGAATTAGAGAGTAGAGTGAGAGACAAAGCTGAGGTGAAGTTTCTCAAAAGAACAACCACCAAAATCGGCAAGATAACAAAAGCTGAGAGCGGTATATTCATGAAATAAAGCCAAGGCTAATAAATAGAGAACCGCATAAGAACAGACAGAATCAGTAGGTTTCTAGAGTAATGGATTCATTGTGGAATTGAAAGGCATTATATTTAGCAAACTGTAAAAAAATGTCTGAGAAAAAGCGATGTAAACGTCCGTAGGCGAGCCTCTGCCGATTTACATGTGATGCGTGAATGAGAATAATAGGTTTTATTAAAGAAATCAATTGAATGCAGAGGAAACAAAATGGCTGAACGTCGAAACGCGTTTAACAGTCGAAAAAGAGGCGTTCAACAGACGGAAATGAACGCACTATCCTGTAGATATTCGTATATGAGTCGATAGCGCTGATTTTGAACAATAGTTTATTATATTGTATTTTGTATAGATCTAGCATTGATTGTTATCCTATGACCCGAATGTAAGTCTTGTCTTGTTTTTACCGATTGATCTATTATATGAATTGCTTGCAGGTAGAATCTTGATTTTGACCCTTGATTTTAAAAATCGAGCGTTGATTTATGTATAGGTCGATTGTTAGAATAATGATTTATAATATACATCATGTATTGTTCCACCGATGATTTTATCCGTATGCTTTGTGTATAAGTCGACTTGATAATGACTATCGATTTATATTATACATTGGGTGTAGATCAAGCCTAGATTGTAAGACATACTTCATATATAAATATATTCTTGACAATGATTATCGATTTATTATATATGTCGTGTATAGGTCGAATGATGACCATGACTTTATATCTCATGCATAGCTTGACACTTGATCATGGCTATTGACAGTATTGTGGTGATACCGACCGAGCATAGCGAGGGAGCGGATGTTCGCACCCTCACAACCAAAAAGCAAATGACCAAAAGTCGTCGGTGCGCAGCCAGATTCGCGCAGATGTTCCGGTTGAAAAATAAAAATTAATTAAATATTAAATTTCCAGTTCGCGAGCCTACGCGAATTTTATATAATCGGCCATACGGATATGAATTCCCAAATGATCACCTGCGATCCACAAAGTCGAAATAAAAAGCCGATACAGAAAGTATCGCCAGACAGACAGACGCAGACAGACAGACTCACACGAACTGACTTGAGAGAGAGGAGTGTAATCAGTATCCCCCCCTTGACCCACGTCAAGTGGCTTACTATGCTCGTCGCCTTTACCTCTCCTTTCTTTCTTCCCTGTTTCAAAACTACGTACTGACCCAAGGAGCGAATACATCAAAGACATTCCTTACTTACAGCGCTCCCACATTCCTAAGCATTAATTCTCTTTTTGGCATTTTATTGCCATGAACATTTTAACGTCCGTTGGACCTATACTTCAAGTATTACTTTAACTGTAAAAACCTTAATTGATATGTGTATATATAAAATGTTATTTTTTAATTCAATTTGCTTTTCTTGATTTATAATCATTTTATGACTTATAGTGGGCTATCTACAACGAGGCCAAATTTCGTTAATCTGCAACAATATACAACTGCCCTTCACTAGAACGGATAACCCGCTGTAGTATATTCTATTATGGGTCGAATGGTGATTGTGCCTCATATATAGGTCTGTTTTTGATAATGACTATCGATTTTGTTATATACCGCGTGTATAGGTCGAATGATGAGTGTGACCATATGTTTTATGTATAGCTCAACACTTGATCATGACTGTTGACAGTATATTTCGTGTATGGGTCGAATGGTGAAAGCGACCTAATAGAAAATAATTAAGGTAAGAAAACAGAACGAATAGAATTAGATAATAATAGAAAAATATATATAATTGGTTAAAAAAAGAAAAAAGCCAAAGAGAAAGATTGAATGAATAATTGAATAAAGGAATGATTGAATGAAGGATTGAATGAAAGAAAGATTGAATGAATGAAAGATTGAATGAATAAAATAATGATTGAATCAAAGAAAGATTGAATGAATGAATGACTGAATGAAAGAAAAAATTGAATGAATGAAGGAATGAATGAAAAAAAATTGAATGAATGATTAAAATGAATAATTGAATGAATGATCGAATTAATGAAACAAAGACTGAATGAAATTAAATGAATTATTGAATGAAAGAGAGAAAGATTGAATGAATAATTGAAAGAAAGAAAGAAAAAGAAAGATTGAATGAATGATTGAATGAATATAAAATATTAATGATTGCAAGAGAGCAAAATGTAACAGAGAAAATAAAAATAGAATTGGGAAAATGAAAGAATTTCATATGAGTAGAATATGAGAAAACATTTTTTTAAATAAAATAATCATGAAAAACAACTTGAGGTAAACAATTCCTAAAACTCTAAAAAGCTATTTTGGAATTTTCAGGTCGATATCACGTTATTAAATAACGATTTTTCAACTTGACATCCTTATCTTCATTGCATTTTCAACACGATCTCGCTGATAGACGTCCACGTCGTCTAGAATCCAAAATGAGAAATTTGCATTCATAGACGATTTAGTGAATAATTAAGCCAATCTTTTTTGCCCATTTGATAACATTTCTAGCGGTATCTTCTTTGGCATTTCATTACTCCATTGATTACACTATCATATAATCTCCTGTTTTTTTTGTTGTTTTTTTTGTACTTCTGTTTCTACCTGATTAACAATATCAAGTGTAGAAGACTCCAAATGTAAAATATTGAATTTGCATGTGAAATACATATTATCTCTGTACATGAAATTCATATCTAGCTATATGCTAGAGCTGTTTTTATATTTCCGGGAAGCCGAGTTCGAATTCCAGCTAAATCCATTGTATTCACTTGCGCGCAAATACCCTTGGGAAAGGTATTAATCCGTCTCTTCCTTCCAGTTATGGGTTAAATAGCAGGACAGATTGGGTTCTATAGCCTTGGTCGGCAACCAGTCTACCGCAGAAAGCAACCTACTCCGGGATAATCTTCTGCCCAGTCAGTCATGCCTCTTTCGAGACATGATCGCCCAAGCGTGTATCACGTATGGCACTTAACTGACTGACTAATATTACTAGGATTCAATAAGATTATTTATAAAATCTTTTCATATATATATATATATATATATATATATATATATATATATATCCTTAAAAAGAGTAGACGTCATTTTGTTTTCCCAAACCCGAGGAACCTTTCAGCCAACACTTGTCAAGGGTTTCGTTGGCACAAAATTACAAAAGGGTAAAGAAGAGGACAAGACCAAAAAGGGAATACTTGCAATACTGGGAGAAGATGGAATTCGTTTAAAAATAAATTTATTGAAAAATATTAAAATGTGAGGGGGGATGTAAACATACAATTCCACAAGAGTGAAATAAAAAAGAAAAATGTTACACTCACAAACTCGCCAGTAATTGCAAGGAGCGCAGGAACTGCTCTTTCTGTCTGCACAGAATTTATATATATATATAAATTACGACCGACAAACAAGATTTAATTAATTATTTATTATGTTTTACTGCATTCCAATTTTCGTTTAGTAAGTGGTAAGGAACAAAAATTGTTCATCATCTTTAATGTCCGAAACACTTTCGGCCACTTCTGTAACCATTTACAAGGAGTTTTATATTTCTAGTGTTGACATTCATCATTGCCCTCACAAACTCATCAAAACATCACACCATGCTTTTCTTCTATATGCAAAAGTATTCTTAAAATACGCAGCATAGGAATTGAAAGAAAAAAAAGCTACACTTTTTCACAAGATATACATAGTATGGTTTGACCTTTCAACTACCTGACAAATATTCATGAGCATTTAAAAACTTAAAAGCCTAAACTAGTGATATACATACTTTTGTATAAAAACACGTGCAACAAAATAAATTTGACTTTATAAATCGGTCAGAGGACGAAATGCATCGACTAGGAATAGTTTTTCATCTTGTGCATTTGTTTATATATATATATATATATATATATATATATATATATATATATATATCTGCGTGACTGATCTTTTTTTTCAGAAGGATTATTCATAATTTGGAAAAGTCGATTAGTAAAATAAAGCAGTACAAAATGTCTGTTGTTTTTAATGTTTACCTAAGAGAACATTTGCTGACTAAAAGCTCTGAATCTCTTAAAGTAGGCAAGATACATTTTCTTGACAAAGTCATTGATGTTACGCTTTTGATCTTGCAAAAGAAAGTTTCAACAGACATAAAGGAAGATTCCTGGATAATTACAGCACTTCCTTCTTTGTGGTGTTGTAGCCATGGCTGCTAGACCTCAGAGGTTGTACACTGCATTGTTTAAACAAGCAACAACAAATCACTACGAGGAATAGGATAGATGTTTTTATAGGGAATTTTTGAACAATTCTGATTGGCTGTTAATGCGAAATTAATCTCAAATTATTTCCTGGTTAGAATCAGAAAGTAGCGCCTAAATCTATCATCCGCCCATGTATTGAATATTGCTGCCACATCTGGTCGGATGCCCCTGCTATTCACTTCGGGGTTCTTGACAAAATCCAACGGAGAATCTGTAATGTGATCGATCCCGACTTGTCGACACAGATGCAGTTATTTTCTCACCGGCGTAATGTGGCTTCACTCTGTCTCTTCTACAAATACTTTCACGGCTTCTGCTCCGATGAACTTAGCTCACTGGTGCTCCCTATGTATGAATTTACTCGAGCTACTAGACTAGCAACTAAATCTTACCCTTTTACAGTGAAACCAATAAAATGTAACCGCAACGTCTACTCTAGCAACTTTTTTCTTTTGCTTCCCGCCTGTGGAAATCTCTTCTGTATACTTGCTTTCCCGACAGCTACAATCTTCAATGAAAAGCGACTATTTTCCGTTGTGCATTATTTTATTTTTATTAGAACTCACATTGCGGTATTATATTACGCCGTATGATTAAAAGAATTAGATTTTTTACTATAAGATACTCGTGCGAATCATACTGTGATCGATTTGTCAGAAAGGTGACTTATTGAATTTTATCGGTCTAGAGGACGCGTACGAGCAGATTTCTGTTTTCGTCGATCCATAGTTTATGGCGCCACGGATCCTGTTCCATCAACGCAACCATAAAAAGAAGCTTAGAGGCGATTCCTCTCACACTAAAGTACCTATCTATCTATCTATCTATCTATCTATCTATCTATCTATATATATATATATATATATATATCGCTATATATATATATATATATATATATAGAGAGAGAGAGAGAGAGAGAGAGAGATGACTATAGTATATATATATATATATATATATATATATATATATATATATATATATATAGGTACTTTTGCAAACTTTGGAGGCGGTTTACTCACACCAAATCAAGAACAAAAGTACATAAAAGTTTGTAAAAGTACCTGTATATGTATTGATGAAATCCCTTACGAAATGGATTAACTGATATATTTTTAATTTATTTGTTTAAACATTATTTTAATGGATACTCGCATTTCTTTTTTTTTTAAATAATTAAACGATATATTTATATTTCTATTTAACCAACTGGAATTGGTCATATTTATAATAAAATAATAATATTTATAATAAAATAATCGAATCTGGAAGAAACAGAAAAAATACATTTATTTATCTGAAGCTTACTGGTTAATAACTATTTTCTAAATCCTTAAAAATTCCGGTTAAGGAAGGAATATATTTTTTATTATATAATGGTGAGCCTCTAAAATAAATTCATTAAACAAAAGTTACCCATACGTTAAATGTGACCACAGACTATTTTATATTTTGTTTTAGTTTTATTTTTTAAACACCTACGATTTTGCTTTCATAGGTTTTAGCATAAACCAAGTTAAAATTATACATTTAATAAATAAAAAATTGACATACCAAATATATAATTTGTAATGACCTTAAACAGCGTTAGAACGTAGGGTTATATATATATATATATATATATATATATATATATGTAATTTAACTTAGTGTTATATATATATATATATATATATATATATATATAAATATAACACTAAGTGAAATTACATAGATACAAAATCCAACCATCCCAAATAATTAGGCACATTCACAAAGAAATAGAACACAGGCTATGAAATAATTCGTTAAGCAAAATATTTGATGAAAAGAAAAAAGACTATGAAGATGCACAAAAAAAATTTGGCCCAGAAACATTTTACAATATAATTCTCAACCAAACAGACAAACAAAAACGATAATAGAAAACGAAACATTATCTGATTCAACCCGCCATTTAATTTAGAGGTAAAGACCAAATTAGGACAAATATTATTTAAACTGATAGACAGATACTTTCCAAAAGGCTCGGAACTAAACAAAACTTTCAATAGAAACACAATGATGCGAAGTTATAGTTTTACTAGTAATTTAGATAGTTTCATAAAAAAATAAAACGCCGGAAATTTACATAGCATCGTACAAAACAAGATCCCTAATAAAGAATGCAACTGCAGGGACAAAAATAAATGTCCACTTCAAGGACTTTGCAATACAAAAGAAATCATTTACAAGGTAAAAGTACATGACGTAAATGGCCAAAATAAAATATAAAAGACACCTTTAAAATTGTACTATATATATATATATATATATATATATATATATATATATATTGTACTAGTTGTTATGAACCATTGTAACAACTAGTACAATATATGTTTATATATATATATATATATATATATATATATATATATATATATATATATATTGTACTAGTTGTTATGAACCATTGTGCTAGTTGTTTATAAACCATTGTAACAACTAGTACTATATATATATATATATATATATATATATATATATATATATATATATATATTCTAGATATGGTGATATTTACTATTCCGTCATTTGCCGTATTGGTATTATGCCACTCGGTGATTTTAGTTGATGACTGCAGCCCTTATTGTAAGATATTTGTAATGAAAATATTTTGCTGTCGGATCCAAATGATAACAATTCAATTATCACGTCACCATGTCTAGAAATAAAATGTACATGCATGTGTTGGTAGCTATTTTGAAATGCGTGTTTCTAATGAAACCTGCATAAGACAAATCTATATAAAATATTGAGATTGACGTTTTGCACTCTCTTTATGTACAAGAACTTATCACTCTAGAGGTTTTCCCTCGTTTCATCAGATTATCGATAAATTGTTTCTAAGTGAATCGGCCACTGTCAAAACTCAATCATCGTTGCTCCCCGGAATTTCCAGGTGATTTTGCGTGCTACAAAATATACCGTCTTATCGAAAACCGATGCTGTTTCCTTTCTCGGACAGGATAAAGTATATCCGATTACACGCCTCGCTCAAAATCGTTTAATCATTCTTCTGGGATCAATTTTGAGGCATTGGTTAAGGTGTTGACGTGTTAAATTTGTGTATTGCCTGAGTCGATAAACACAGAAACAGGCTATAAACATTATATTTAGTAGGCGTCAGGAAATAAGTTGCGAGCTAGTCTCGATGTCAATTACTAATGAATAGTGATTTCAATTTGAATACTGTACGCAATATCTTTTCTTTTTATGGCAGTGAATGCTGGAAATCCTACCACAGATAAAAAAGAGGTAATAGAAATATGCTTCTACAGAAGGATGCTGAGATTACCACGAACCGGACATTTGAGCAGCGACGAAGTTTTATAGAAAACGGAAACAAAAGGAATATTTATTACTAGCATCAGAAAGAGACAAGTGGAATTTCTGGAGAAAGCAATGAGGAAAGAGGGCTTGGACAATTTGACATTCACAGGATCTATTGAATGCAAGAAGAACAGAGGGAAACAGAGCATAACCTACACAGGATATGAAGTTGTGGAGAGTCATAATCGCCCACGTTCTTTCCGAAAAGACACGACACATAGAAGGCGAACTTTTTTTCTAACACGAACAAACAGGTTATTGTCAGGCAATCACTCATACAATTTATTACATCAATAGAATAATTGTGGATTTTTAAATGGACTTGATACTAAAATGTGTTAAATGTTAAAACAGTTAAACCAAACAACATGGTCCTGGGTATGACCTTAAACTGCATCCGGCAGTAAGACCTCTGATTGGGAGGTTGTGAGGAGCATGGAACCACCTCTTAATTGCTGTTGTTCCCAGGTCCACCCTGACCCAGAGTGATATCACCTGTTAGGGTCCAATCTATGAGTAAATAGTTAGGCCCCCAACTGGGGTCAAAATGCTATGAAAGTATTTACCAACAAAACCTTTTTGAATGAAAAATATTACCAACAAAACCGTTTTTGAATGAAAAATGTTACCAACAAAACATTTTTTTAATGAAAATGTTACCATCAAAACCTTTTTTGAATGAAAAATGTTACCATCAAAACCTTTTTTGAATGAAAAATGTTACCATCAAAACCTTTTTTGAATGAAAAATGTTACCAACAAAACCTTTTTTGGAAAAAAACAAAAAACAAAAACAAAAAACAAACAAACAAAAACAATAAAACAAATAAATTAGATAAAACAAATCAAAACGATTTTCAGCATTAAATGACCTAATGAAGGTTGATATGCTGGTTAAATGAACCAACCAACCAACCAACCAACCAACCAACCAACCAACCTTAGCGAAGCGAGTTCTAATTTCAACTAAGGTTTTGTATCACCGTTCAATTAAATATTCATACCCTTGAGGAGGGTATGAATTCACTTTTTCTTTTTCTTCGTATAAAAAAAAACAACAAAAAACAAAAAAATAACGTATCCTTGGTTCTATACGAAGGTAGACGAGGAAATAAATTAAAGTAAAGGCTTACGGCCATATCATGTTGAAACAACAGTTCCCGTACGATCACCGAAATTAAGCAGCGTCAAACCTGGTCAGTACCTAGGTTGGTAACCGCTTGGAAATATCAAGTGCTATAAGCTTGAATGTGTGAGCGGTGTAATGGATATTGACTCGGGACTGTTAAGCAGAGTTCGAATTCCCGTTAGATTTTATAATATTCACTTACTCAGAATACTATTGATAAAAGTTTGAATACACCTCTTCCTCCAGATATGGGTTAATTAGTAAAACTTTTATCAGTAAACCACTGCAAAGTATTGATAAACCGTTGAAAACGAATGAATGAATAAGGAAAAGTCAGAAGTAACCTCTTACACCTATTGTAAACCTTGACAAGGGCTGGTAAATTGTAAATGTTAACCTGATCCTTTAGTTTTTATGTTTTATTATTTATGCGCCTCATAGTATAACTGTCGTACTAAAAAGATATCGGTTTAAAAAATGTATCTGCTTAAAATGTTAAATGCATTAACGGTTTTCACGGCTTAAGTGCCTTTCTCCGAACCGGAACAACTCTTACCTTTCCACAGTCTTTACTCCTATCATGTTCTTTGCAGATATCACATTATGGTTTATATATATTTTGAGTTTGTCCCATTAAGAATTATTCATCTATAACATGGCTTCAGGTTTGGGGGCTGAAGCAATCATCAGACACTTCTGACAAAGAAATATACGTTCTAAATTTAATTTAATTTTTTATGTCTACTGAATGTGAAAGGTTAAGATTTATTTCTTTTTTTTTATTATTAGAAAAGACCTAAATCTTTGCGCATGAGAAGTCTACTTGTTCCTCGCTTAGTTCCTTTTATAACGCGTCCGTTACGCCCTGCCAATACCTTCGTATATAGCGGCCTGTCTATTTCGATCGCGTTGTTAAGATTGAAAAGTAATATCTTAGTTTTAATGGAAAAATGAATTAAGAAGTGCATTGCTAAGACCTTCATATATAATGAAATATTCAGTACCGATCTCGTGGAAAGATAGAAAAGACATATTTGAGAAGCTACTTGATTTCAATGAAAAAATAAAATAAAGAAAGAAATTAACTGCCAATACCTCATAAAAGACAAAAACTACATCTTAGTGCACGAAAATTCTGCTTCTCCCTCTCTTCATTGTTTTTTTAGCACGTTAGTTACGCCCTGCTAATACCTTCGTATACAGTGGAATATTCAGATCACGTGGAAAACAAAGAAAAAACATATCTAAGACGCTACTTGGTTTCAATGAAAACAAAATAAAAGAAAGAAAGAAACACCTTGACAATGCCTCAAAAATAATTTACCATTCCGTTTTGATCGCTAGGTAAAAAAGGAAAAGATATATTAGAAATGTTGTTTGATTTTAGGTTAATAAAGAAAGAAGGAAAGATAGAAAACAGACTAAAACAAGAAAGCAGTGAAATTTTCATCTGTACACTAGGAGCGTATATTCTAGAAACTCACCAGGAAAGAAAGAAATTCACACGTTTGGTACTTTGGTCAAATCTTAGGAAGTGGATTAAACCGATAATTTTTCGGAACAACCTGGTCAGTTAGTCAGTTAAGCGCCATACGTGATACACGTTTGGGCGATCATGTCTCGAAAGAGACATGACTGACTGGGCAGAAGATTATCCCGCAGTAGGTTGCTATTGCTTTCTGCGGTAGACTGGTTGCCGACCAAGGATATAGAACCCAATCTGTCCTGCTATTTAATCCATAACTGGACGGAAGAGACGGATTAATACCTTTTCCAAGGTATTTGCGCGTAAGTGAATACAATGGATTCAACTAAAATTCGAACTCGGCTCCCCGGTTTCTCGTTCCGAGCCGATATCCACTGTACCACAACGAACACCCTGGCATATGCTGAAATAGAGTAATTACTAACTCGCCAGGTGATTAAAATATTAGAACGAATCATAAGTAATTTCTGTTCAGTTTTTATGACGAATGTATCATCCTATCTAATAATCATGTCCTAATGATGGTTGGTATGCTGGTTAAACCAACGAACCAACGAACCAACCAACGAACCAACGAACCAACCAACGAACCAACGAACCAACCAACGAACCAACCAACGAACCAACGAACCAACGAACCAACCAACGAACCAACCAACGAACCAACGAACCAACCAACGAACCAACCAACCAACCAACGAACCAACGAACCAACCAACGAACCAACCAACGAACCAACGAACCAACCAACGAACCAACCAACCAACCAACAAACATTAGCGAAGTGAGTTCTAATTACGACTAAGGTTTTGTGTCACTGTTCAATTACATATTCATACCATTGAGGAGGGTATGAATTCACTTTTTCTTTTTCCTTAAGAATAAATTTTAGGGACGCTAAACTATGTTCGATGTCATATGTAGTGAAATAATAAGGGCAAGTCTCCACGGCCGATACCAAAATTTGAGTTTAGTGGGAAAAAGGGAGAGCAGATAAACACTAACTGCACATGTATACACTCAGCGGCTGCAACGTGTTCATAAATATCTGGTCGAAACGCGCCCTGTGTTCGTTAACGGGAAACTGTTGTTCGCCTCCAAGAATAAGACAGGAAAATATTTTCGAACTTATTTGGTTTATTCTATCACACCCGCCATATTCATCTGACTTTGCACGGACTGATTATTATTTTTTGTATGAATACAAAATGTGCTACGGGAAAAATATCTAATGAAAACTAGATTCAAGAGTTTATCTAAAATTTTTCCACATTAAAATCTACGGAATTTAACTGATTTTTATTTGATAAGTTGGAAAAAACTCATTTCAAATAATAGTGAACATATAATTGAAAACAATGTAATTGCATTTTATTTATTAATATTTTTTAAGAATAAAGCTAATAAACAATACGATTATTATTTATAACTCATCCTACAACACTTCACGTTGGAACAATGTCCGAACACAGAGTAAAATATTACGCCTCCTTGGCCTTACACTCTCGGCGGACCTCAAATGGAATGACTATATTGAATCCATTGCCAAATCTGCTGCTATGAAAGTCGGCTCCCTGTGCAGGGCCCGGAAATTTTTCCCACCTGAATTTATCCTGCACATATACAAATCTACCATCCGCCCGTGTATTGAATATTGCTGCCATATCTGGTCGGGTGCCCCTGCTGCTCTCCTTGGGCTTCTTGACAAAATACAAAGGAGGATCCGTAACGTGGTTGATACTGACTTGGCAGACCGGCTGCAGCCGCTCTCTCACCGGCGTGATGTGGCTTCCCTGTGCCTCTTCTACAAGTACTTTCATGGCTTCTGCTCCGATGAGCTTAGATCACTGGTGCCGCCTAAGCACGAATTTACACGAGATACTAGATTAGCAACTAGGTCCCACCCTTTTACAGTTAAACAAATAAGATGTAACCGTAAATTCTTCTCCAACAGCTTCTTTTCTCGCGCTTCCCGCCTGTGGAACTCCCTTCCACAACTCTGCTTTCCCGACAGCTACAATCTCCAGGTGTTTAAATGTAGGGTCAATAGACACCTCCTATCACACTAACTCCCAACTATTCTCAGAACACTCTCATCTACCCAACCCTCATTCTCAGTATCCTTACCCGCCTATCACCCACCCTCTGACATTTCCTATATTTAATCATCCTTTCTCCACTCTATGTAGCCCCTTGCGCAGTAGTGGCAGTGACATGCCTTGCTCGGGGTGAAACGCTTATAAAAAAAAAAAAAAAAAAAAAAAAGATACGAGGGTAGGCTGAAAAGTTTATAGGCTATGAAGCAGTAATGCTAGGCCTGTTAAATCTTGAAACACATTAACTTCAGCTCTTCTTATTAATAACTTCATAGTTATTAATATAAACAATGCGGTTATTGATAAAGAGTTAAAGTTAATGCACACAAGCTTATAAGCTTTTTAGTTGCTACCGTAAAAGCCAGTAATTTGAATACTATTGAAGCATACAGTGAATGTACTGATATTAATACCGCCACATTTTAACCTTTTTTCGTCTTCTGCCAGAAATTAAAATATCTAAACTTATTTATAAATGGAACTTTGTCTGTGTGTGTGTATGTGTGTGTGTGTATCCGTTAACTATAGACTCCGAAACGGCTGAATCGGTTCAGCTGTTTTTGGAGTCTATAAGTAACGGACACACACACACACACACACACACACACACACACACACACACAGAGACAAAGTTCCATTTATAAATAGGTTTAGATATATCAGTTAAGTAGCAGCAAAGGTTTTGGTGGAAGTCAGTCGAGAAGAACCACAGCTCTGTCCTTTCAAATCTCTTCTTTCTCTGTAGAGAAAGTTTTTTTTTTTTTTGTTACTTATTTAGCGATTGAGCCGCCCGGCTGTCCGACTTTGTCTGTCTCTATCTTTGAGAGAACAGGAATTCAGAACAGGTTGTGTCGAAGCGAAAAGTCTTGTTTGGGGAAAGCAGACAAGAGTCAGACCCCCCCCCCACCCCGAATGCGTGTTCTCCGGAGATTTTTTTGCCTGAGCGTACGCACGCAAGAATGCCCTACGGCCTTGTGTTACTACCCGCCCTGTGGAGAAGATCGGTTAAATACTCTTTATGGGTCATTTAATGCCAAAAGTTTTATTTTCTTGGGAGCCGTTGTAATTTCTTTAAAAAAATGTATTGCTAGAAAACTTTTTGTTACAAAAATGTATTGCTGGTAATGTTTCTTTACTATGAAAATGTATTGTTATTTTTACTATAAAACATTTTCATTATATTTTGACCCCAGTTTGGGGGTTTACTATTTACCAATATCTAGGACCTTAGCAGGTGCTACCACCTCAGATAGGAGTGGACTTGGAAGCAACAGCGATTAAGCGGTGGTTTTACGCTTTTGAAAACCACCCAATCATAGGCCTTGCTTCAGGATGCAGTTAATCGTCATACATACCAAATATGGAGAGGGTACCTCGAGGTAGTGTAATGGTTAGCAAGCTTGTCTCGCTAAAACTATTGTAAATGAGTAGTGAGTTCAATCTTCAGCGTGTGCCCCGTACTTTCGGCCTTGTGCCACATCTAAGCTGCGCTTAGAAAATCACCATGCCGACGGGGGCAAATTGTCCGGTATTCATTGCCACATAAAATATTAGATACGACCTATTCGTTGTTTCTAAGGATATTTTTCTTTATCTTAATAATTTGTTTCAGGCAATTATCTTCAAATTATAAAATTCCGGTTAATTAGAATATAAGAGAGATAGTCTAAGATAACCAGGTCGATCTGCCAGCTTATTTAATATAAAACAACCAATTTCAATCCATGCATTCAAATGAGTATTATATTTATGTCATTCTTTGGATGGCAAGGATTCCTGCACGAATAAATCAACAATAATATGCAACAATTAATCTATTTATTCTCGTCTCGCACAAAGGTCATTGTAGTGCGTGCAGGGCAACTCAGTACCGCTGACTGAACAACGCCGATTGAGCGTCGGGTCAACTCAAGACTTGACAACTCGGACCCAGAAAAACATAACATTTTTTTCATAACTGAATAAAAGTAATTCTTTAAGGATTAAAACCTTAATTAGTGAATATTTTTAATTTATTTAAACATTAAATTTCTTTATGATCTACTTTATTAAGGATAATTGAAAAAATATTCATTAAGGTTTTAATCCTTAATAAATTACTTTTATTAATTTATAAAAAGTTATATTTTTTCCTGTCTCGGTCCTGTGTTGTCCCACCGATCAGTCGGTGGTGTTGACTTGGCCGTATTGAGTTGTCCCTTCAGGCACTGTAGTTGCACAGAAAGTGGCAAGGTGGAAATCACTACATAAACATTCATCAAAATATTATATCAGATTTGATTATGAAAGTCAATTAAAATCGATTATAGTAAATATTTTAAGATATACTTATATGTACATTCACAATTGAATGATTGGGTTCTATAGCCTTGGTCGGCAACCAGTCTACCGCAGAAAGCAATGGCAACCTACTGCGGGATAATCTTCTGCCCAGTCAGTCATGTCTCGAAAGAGACATGATCGCCCAAGCGTGTTTCACGTGTGGCATTTAACTGACTGATGTCTGTAGTATCCATAGCAGGGATTGAACTCTCAATTATTATACCACCAGAAAATCACGAGCCAAACCCTTAACCCTCTAAGAGACCCCCGCCTCGTCTAAATTGATTTTGCTGGCTTTCCTATTTATAATTTAACATTAGTCGCAGTCTTTCTTTTGTTTCTCGGAGACCTGCTTTGCATGAAACATTGGTTTCGGCAGTCATTAATTTAATCTACTTGTCTTTTGTATTTATTCCCCAGTTGCTGTTTATCGCTAATTTATTATTATTTTTCTTTGTTGTCACATTTTTTTATCTCCCCTTATTAATATATTCTCCTCTTTTTCATTATCTCCCCTCCTTCTTCCGTTCTTCCTCCATCTTCTTATTCTTCTTTTTCATTTTCTCATTCCTCTTCTTTACCGCTACTTTTTCTTTTAGTGTTGTTCTCCCTCCTTTTTCTTTTTCTACATTTCTACCCAGTTTTTCGCTTTCTTTCCCTTGCTCTTTCTAATTCTTTGTCTCAACATTCTTTTTCTTTTGTTCTTTTCATTCTTCCTTTTTTTCTAGTTAAACTAGAAGCAGCCACAAAGAATATTTATACATGTAAATGATGAGTAGTCGTTACTTGCACAGGCAAAAAGAAGTGGAATATATTTGAAGAAAGCCATATTTTACATTTTTAATTTTTAGATATCTACAAAAAGGGATAGAAAATGCACTAGTATGCACACAAAGGTAATTGTTAGAAATTGTGTAGTAAATTATTATTAGAAATTGTGTGGTAAAGAGAGAATATATCCGGGACAAGGTTTCCGTGGTGTTTTCATTTCTACCGCATACTAGAAAGAAAAAAAGAGAAAAGAAAACAAGAAACGTCCCGTTTTATAGCTGTTTACCAGCGCCACGTAACCATGTCTATACGAAACCAAGTGGAGGTAACCCATATATTTAAATGATAGGCAGGAGAGTCATGATTGACAAGTGCTACTTGATAGCTAACGGATGGACCCAGTGTTCATCATGAGATCATAGGTTACTATAACGACAAGGATTTATTTAGTGACTTTCGAAAGTGCACCTATTTTAATGTTATCGGTTGCCAAAAAACTAAATTGGTGAAGAAGACAAGGTACTTTTATTTTTATTAAAAAGCAATCACAGACAAAACAAACATCATTAACTTACCCAGCTAATGAATCAGTCGCTTAATTGCCATAAGTGATACACGCTTGGGGGATCATATCTCGAAAAAGACATGACTGACTGGGAAGAAGATTATAGCGCAGTAGGTTGCCATTACTTTCTGCGGTAGACTGGTTGCCACCCAAGGCTACAGAACCCAATCTGTCCTGTTATTTAACCCATAACTGGTGGAAAGAGACGGATTAATACCTTTTATTTGCGTGTAAGTGAATGCAAGGAATTCAACTGGAATTCGAACTCGGCGCCCCGATTTCTCGTTCCAAGCCGGTATACACTGCATCTCAAAGTACATCCACCTGTTAATGCATCCGAAAGCCAAATAAGTGTATGGCTAATTTGGCGTTCCAGAAGGAAACTCGAAGAATAACAAATGTATGTTGGGAGATAAGACTGGAACAACAAATAAATGTAAACTGCGATGAGATGCAAAACCAAAAAGGAAGGAAGTGAATATAATACATGAATGACAAAAATAAGTGATAAACATAAGAAATAAAACATGTCAATCTAGATTTTTTATAAACCACTTCACCTGGAGCAAGGTGACAAGACACCATGGGTTACTAAGAAGGAAAGAGAATAAGAAGATTTTAATGAGAAAAAGGACAATAAAAGAACTGTATCCAGGAAGACAGAAGATGGGGCTTATGTTAATCTTTGAAGATTGTAAGTAGGAATGAGGTGAGAAACCGGAAGAGGTGAGAAACCGGAATGAGGTGAGAAACCGGAAGAGATTTCCACAGAAGAAGTGCAAACAAATAGGGTATTAGAATAGAACGCACGGTAGAACACATCAAGCTATTCCAATTAGCTTTTTGATGAACTTTATCAAGGGATATATTAGGATTAGGATTTTATTTTGCAACATTTATTTGTAAACCGAAGTTCAAAAACAACGTTAGGTTTTCATAGTTTTTAAATTTAAGAACGCTCATAAATATGAAGTAAGGTAAGGTTAAATATTTATTAAATTAGCCCTGTGTCAAACACAACCAAACTCCCTACAATTCCTTCCAGTGTGCCTTTTTTTCATGGTCGGCGAGAAAAAATGCAATGTAAAGCAATAAGGGAAAATTGTGTTTATCGAAGTTAATTTTTAAGAGTCAGTTAAAGAATCTTGTTGTTGTTGATGCTGTTATTGTTGTTGTTGTTGTAAGAAAAGGGAGAACAAATATGTGCCGGGACCTTATGTCCAGGTCAGTGGGTTGAAGTTTCTTTTGTTACATCTTGCCGGTGTCTAATTTCTTTCTTACTTTTATAGCGAAATACTTTTCATATCAATTTGTTAACTTCTCTGTCAGTTTTGCAAATCGCTTCCTTTTATAGCTTAAAAAATTAATTTAACATAGGGCCACGAAATCTGGCTTCATCTTTTTCTTCACTACGGGGTCAATCCTTTTTCCTATTTGTAAAAATTTAATTTTCACACAGGATTGTGAGATTTGTAAAAGTGAAAAAACAGAGTTACTTTTAATTCTGTATTCACCACATCACTTCCCTTCCATTTGACGGAGTCTGATTTTGTATATGAATAATTTGTAATGGTATTCAGTTGTAATGGTATCTGTTGTCGCTTTTTTCAGATAGTAGTTTTCGTTCTGTTTTGCTGTTTTGTCATCGTAAGTTGAAACCTGTTTCCATAATTATTGCCCATTTCGTCGTTAAACATCTTGTGTCAAAGCCATAAAAGTGGATATGTTTAGTTTCTTCACATATCGAAGCTCACAGAAGATTAACGTAAAAATAATGAAAAAAATAACATACTTATTATTCAAGACAAACCAATTTAAAAAAATTCTTTACAGTTTTAAGCATTTGAAGTTTTCAGCAGTTTATCTCAGGAAAAGTAATCAAACCTTAAAAGGGTTTGTAGTTTCGATGTTGAATAGAGGTCTTTGAAATTTCTCTGTTCCCATTACAAGTTTATCAACTTGTAATGGGAACAGAGAAATTTCAAAGTAGCGGCGTATAATTTAACATCCGAGTTATTAAAATGTATCGGACTTTGAGATTCGATGAATAGTCAGGAAAGAAAAAGTGCATATTCAATGGTCGGACACGAAATAGTATTAAAAAAACGTAAAACAAGTTGACAGAGTTAGTTTCTCATGAAGTTATACGATTGTATTCAACATGGATAAAAAGGTATATTTTGAGATACTTAGCTTCGGAGTTGGGAGTTCGTTGAAATTTTTCAGTTGTTACTTTTAATTCCGTATTCACCACAAATATTCTTTAGGCAAATTGTGAAAGATAGCAGGGCCCGTAATAATAACGACACCACAGTTTAGTCTGATTACTTCTCTGTTGGCAAAAGCGATATTCCCCCTTTGTATTAACATATTACAATATGGCCGACACAGTACTTCCGTGTCTGAATAATGGCTGAAAAAGTATTTCCGTTTATTTAGTTTCCGGTGACAAAAATTGCTATTGAATTTTTTTCCTATATTTAGTTATTTACGTTTGTGATGTAATTATTATTTTTTATTTTAGTAGAATATGATAAATTATTTATGCATTTATCTTGACTTTATAAGAGATAGGTGTTCTGGAAACCGTCTTAAAGAGCTTAGGAGAAAGTTAACAGTAACTGAAATCATTGAAAGAGATAGAGCTACCAGGCATTGTTGAAAGCAGAAGTTGTATTAAAGAGACAGCCGGACTTGATGTTACTTCCTCTACAATGTAAATTACTACTGGTGTGAATATTTGGTGAGCAAAATAATAACATTCAATGTTTCAGGGGATCACTGGTTGATATTAATATAAAGCGAATATATAGAGTATGGTAAACACGGAATTAAAAGTAACTCTCTTCTCTTCACTTTTTACAAAAATTCACAACCCTGTGTGAAATCTTAATTTTGACAAATAGGAAAAAGGATTGACCCTATACTGAAAGAAAAAGACAAAGACATAATTTTGCAATCCGATATTAAATTAATTTTCTAACCAATGAAAGGAAGCTAACAGGAGGAGTTAACAATCCGATGTGAAAAAGTATTGTTGCTAAAAAAACAGAAAGAAAGTCGAATCAGTCAAATATGGAAACGAGATTAAGACACCGCCAAAATGTGACAAAAGAAACTTCAAACCACTGACCTGGATATAACGTCTCGACACACATTCGTTCTCCTCTTTCTCTTGTGCTATTTTCCTTTACTTCTTTTTCATCTTCATCATTCTCACATTCAACAAAGAAGACGAAGATCACAGCAGCAATGTCACTTCAAGTGACTCCTAAAAATTTGATAAGTGCAATTTACGTTCCTTTTCACTTTCTCACCGGCCATAAAAAAGGAAAGGAACACAGCCTTCATTATTCTGTTAATTCTGTATAAACACATACTGCTACTTACTAGAACTCTGGATTCACTTAACTACATACTACAGTTTCTCTTGGAACGTTTAACTCCTACAAATTGATGTTATTCTGTTCTGTTAATAAATTTCTATTTAAACATACAAACGAAATATTTTATTTTTCCAACCTTCAACATTCTGATGATTACGGATAAACCTAAATTGTGCGGATTGTCGGCTATGTTTGTGAATAGGCCATGTACCAGACATGGCTGACCGCCCTTACTTCTCTGGTGAAACCCGACGTTAAAAAAAAAAAAAAAAGAAATTTTGATCTCTATACGTTTGCTAACAGTAACACCGCAAAGAACACGCAGTGGAATTCTGGTCACCCTACTTCAAGAGATATCGGCAGAAATCTTTAGATGATGACCGTAGTACCCATAGTATTTGACGCTCCTGTAACAATGTCAAAAATCCTTTAGGAACGGGATATCCGAGGAAGAATTTCGATCACCCAGACAACGTCTCTACAGAAAGTTATTTATCTCATTTAGTTATCTATTTTATTTGCATAAAAAGAAGCTTGAAGTAACACACGTTATTTTACTGACGAATGTTTCGAATAACATGGACAGGGTATGCGAGTAACGGGGAAGTTTTAAGGTTAGCAGCAACTAAAAGGAATTGATAGTTTTAATCAGAAAAAATACAGCTACCTTTTTGAAAATCAAAAATAGTCCAAGCAGGCTAGTAAAATTTAACACTCAGAATATTTTGACGGAGAAAATAGGAGAGAAAAACAGCTAATAATTTACTTAATAAGTTTGTGGAAATGAAAGACAAAACAAAGACAAAGAGAGATAATAAAATACAGGAAAATGTGAAGCGCCGTCATTGTCATATCCTTAAAGAAAATAGCATATGAGAGAAAAAGAAGAGATAGTCAGATATTGTTACGGATTTTTGTGAAGTTGTAAGCTGTGTGCACGAATGCATTTAAAATGTACATGAAAGATAGTACAGTTTTCATGAATTTTATCAAATTAAGAAGTAGAAATACAAAAAATATCTTTATTTTATATGTTATTCCAATTTTAAAAGACTTAATTTTGGAAAATTAATGGAAATGAGATTTGAAAGTCTTACTCGAATTCAATTGAAATAAAATTCAATTTGATAAAGTATATGTACTTATTGTAAAAGATTTACTGTCAATACAAATATTCAGCTTATGAAATCTAAGTAAAATGATCAGAAATAATTTCAGAAGGAAAATTTATTTAATTTATTTAATTTATTTTATTTGCAGCAGATATCATGGCTGGAATTGGAATATTTTGAATTACAAAATAACGTCAAATACCGATTCGTTTACTTTCATTTATTCCATTACTTTACAGATTCTCGTATATAAAAAAATGTAATCTAATTAAAAAAAAAAAAAACTTTAAAAAATTCTTATTTTATTCTTTAAGATCTTGATCGCACTCAAAATAAATTAATATTATTACTAATATCAATAGTTTTCAAAATCATTAAATGAAGAGATCCGTCAATTATCATTAGATTCTTGTTAATGAGAATCATATAAATTTAGCATGTATGGAATACGCAATGCGCAATAAAAAATTAATTTCTCTTTGCTATAAACCGCTTATAAATTTGACAGTTAAGCTGTCCCTCTCTAGTTCAGATCGTTTTAGAGGGTAGTGACAGTTCGATGTAATTTTTAAAAAAATAAAAAATAAAATAAAAATAAAAATAATATACTCTAATTAAAAAAAAATTAAAAATTATTATTTTATTCTTTAAGATCTTGATCGCACTTAAAATAAATTAATATTATTACTAATATTAATAGTTTTCAAAATCATAAAAAAGATTCATCAATTATCATTAGATTCTTGTTAATGAGAAGCATATGAATTTAGCATGTATAGAATACGCAATGCGCAATAAAAATTTAATTTCTCTTTGACATAAACTGCTTATAAATATGACAGTTAAACTGTCCTTCTCTGGTTCAGATCATTTTAGTGGATAGTGACAGTTTGATGTAATTTTAAGCCCGATTGGATAAGTATAGTTTAGCAACCGGAAATGATATCTTTAGCTGTCATTGTTGATAATCTGGGAAAAATTGTAAGAATAGATAGATAGATAGATAGATAGATAGATAGATAGATAGATAGATAGATTTTTTTTTTAATCGTTTCACCCCGAGCAAGGCAGAAACGCCACTGATGTGCAGGGGGTTACATAAATGTAAAAAGAGTGAGGAGTACAAGCTAGTAAGAAAGGAACAATAGAAAACTGAGAAAGCAGGTGCAATGACAGATACATAGGCGGAGAGAAAGTGAAGATTATACAGGGGAGGGGAGAGAGCTAGAATCCAGTGGTTAGTAGATGAGTATTAACTTTGCATTTAAATTTCTGGAGGTTGTAGCCGTCAGGAAAGCAAGAATACGGGAGTGAGTTCCACAGGCGGGAAGTGCGAGAGAGGAAGCTGCAGGAGTAGAATTGTCGTCTGCATTTGGCTAACCTGACTGTGAATGGGTGGGACCCAGTTGCCAGTCTGGTTGCACAAGTAAACACCTGTTGAGGAGGCATCAGTGATTTAAGCTCATCCGAGCAGAAACCATGAAAGTGTTTATAGAAGAGACAGAGGGAGGCCACATTTCGACGATGGGAAAGTGGCTGCAGTCGAGTCGCCAGATCAGTACTTATCACATTACAGACTCTCCTTTGGAGCTTGTCAAGAAAACACAGAGGAGAATGGCAGGGGCACCTGACCATAAATAGCAGCAGTACTCCATGCACGGACGGATGGTTGACTTGTATATATGCAGGATGGATTCAGGTGGAAAAAACATCCTGGATCGACATAGTGACTCAATCTTCTTAGCAGTAGATTTTGCTATGGATTCAATATAGTGGTTCCATTTGAGGTCTGAGGACAGGGTAAGTCCGAGGAGGCGTAGTGTATTACTCTCCGGGAAAATCATCTGGTCCATGCTTATGGGAGGCAGAAGAGGTCGCCTGTAATGGTTGACAGACAAGAGCTTGGTCTTAGAGGAATTGAAGTTGACAAGCCACTTCTTGCCCCAGTTCACCACAGAGTGTAGATCCCGCTCAAGGTCAGCAGCGAGATTATGATAAAACATTGAGAGTTATGAACTGATTGTGAAAGATGAAGATGTGGTCTTATCAATCAAGAATGCTGAGAATTTAATGGACAAAGTAAGTGAACAACGAGGAAATCTTACAGAATTTATGAACTCCAGGAAATCTTATTTTTACATTCCGAAAGCGGGTGCTGAGATTTCTGGGATACATAACGAAGAAAGAAAGATTGGATAATTAAACACTCACATGGCATTGAATGCAAGAGAAGGTGAAGAAAACAACAATAACCCATTCACACAGTTTGTGTTAATCGATGGCACTACATGGGAAGGGAGGAGTGGCAAAAACCTCAAAATTACTAAGAGGAACCAAATGATTTCTTGAAGAAGCACCGCACATAAAAAAAAAAACAAAAACAAAAAAAAAACAGTAAATGAATAACGTGAAATAAAATCAAAACCTAAAAGATTCATTAACAACACAAAAAAATTAAATTGAAAATTCCTCGACAGAAGAAAGTTGAATAATTTAACTTGTACTTAAGTCGATTGATTTTTTTATTTCTTTTTAAATTAAAATGAACTGAAGAGTCTCTCAAATACTGTCACTTGTCATTTGCAGAAGATTTTGTCAACAAGTGGATTATGTCACTCACATGCTTCCATACCTCTAACTTATTCCAGGGATTTTAACAATTAATCTCCGTTTTATTATTTACACTATTTATATTGTTCAGACTGTTGTCCTCATCTTTGTTGCCATATCATAACGTTTCGGTTGTTGTACGTTCCCACCTTCTTCAGTTTATTGGAAATTAAAACTGAGCACTTTATTTCGTTCACTGGGGTAGAGTATTATACTTCCATGAATCATGATACTTCCAGATATTTCAGTATCAGTTCTCTCTCTTTTAACTCAACTCTCAAAGATTTTCGGTCACTTCTGCTGTAGCCAGATACTGAACTCACAATTCTTTGGGTTAAATCATTGGATGCAACAAATGCTTTTAACCACTGGTGCATGTGGCCTGTTTTATTACAACGCAATCTTCGCCTGTTTTGCTAATATTCATTGCTTTGTTTTCTACTTTGTCTATTTTTTCTTCCTTCTTTATTCTCTTGTCTTTTAAAAATAAACATGAAAAATAGCTTCAGTCAGTTAAGTGTCATACATGACACACTCTTGGGTGATCGTGTTCCGAAATAGACATGACCGACTGGGCAAGAGATCTTTCTGCAGCAGGTTGGCATTACTTTCTGCGGCAGAGTGGTTGCCAACCAAAGCTATAGAAACCAAGCTGTACTATTTAACCCACAGCCAGAAGGAGAAGCGATGGATTACCACCTTCCTTAAGGGTATTGTTTTGTTTTGTTTCTTTAATTTAATATATTTGTATATTGTACAAATAAAGTATTTTTATTAGATATTCTCGTATCGTCTTCTGTTGTTCTGTGTTTGCCTATTGTTCTTTTTCTCACTGCGTTTACCGACGTCCAGAATTGGATAATTTCCCTCCCAGCGTTCTTTTACTAACCTGTTATTGAACCCTGGGATATTTTTTTTTTTTTACTTTCTCGTTGCGACACGGCTATTGTAGTATCAACTAAACCCAGGGCGTAACAATATATTTTCTCCTCGTCACGCCTCAGGGGTTTGGATTCATATTTTCTTATGTCTTAAGGTAAGATACTCAGTAGTCAGCCAGTCAAATGCCATACGTAATACAAGCCTGGGCGATCATGTCTCAAAAGAGATATGACTGACTGGGTAGAAGATTTTCCCGCATTAGGTTCCGATTAATTTCTGTGGTAGACTAGTTGTCAGCTAAGGCTATAGAACCCGATTTGTTCTGTTATTTAACCCATAAAAGGAGGGAAGAGACGGATTAATACCTTTCCCAAGAGTATTTGTGCATAAGTGAATGCAAGGAATTCAACTAGAAATCGAACTCGGTTGCCTGATTTCTCGTTCCGAGCCGATATCGACTGCACCACAACGCACATCCACTCAAAAGTTGGTACATCAATATATATGTTTCCGTCGTTTTAGAAGGCATATCGATATAAATATTTTGCCGGCGTTTTCAACGTCCGGGTTTCACTCCTAATGGCATTATCATGATGCTGCCGTTTCGCGCTAATTCAGACCCAGGACTAAGACGGCATTATCATGATGCTGCCGTTTGGCGCTAATTCAGACCCAGGACTAAGACGGCATTATCATGATGCTGCCGTTTGGCGCTAATTCAGACCCAGGACGAAGACGGCATTATCATGATGCTGCCGTTTCGCGCTAATTCAGACCCAGGACTAAGACGGCATTATCATGATGCTGCCGTTTGGCGCTAATTCAGACCCAGGACTAAGACGGCATTATCATGATGCTGCCGTTTCGCGCTAATTCAGACCCAGGACTAAGACGGCATTATCATGATGCTGCCGTTTCGCGCTAATTCAGACCCAGGACTAAGACGGCATTATCATGATGCTGCCGTTTCGCGCTAATTCAGACCCAGGACTAAGACGGCATTATCATGATGCTGCCGTTTCGCGCTAATTCAGACCCAGGACTAAGACGGCATTATCATGATGCTGCCGTTTGGCGCTAATTCAGACCCAGGACGAAGACGGCATTATCATGATGCTGCCGTTTCGCGCTAATTCAGACCCAGGACTAAGACGGCATTATCATGATGCTGCCGTTTGGCGCTAATTCAGACCCAGGACTAAGACGGCATTATCATGATACTGCCGTTTGGCGCTAATTCAGACCCAGGACTAAGACGGCATTATCATGATTCTGCCGTTTCGCGCTAATTCAGACCCAGGACGAAGACGGCATTATCATGATGCTGCCGTTTCGCGCTAATTCAGACCCAGGACTAAGACGGCATTATCATGATGCTGCCGTTTCGCGCTAATTCAGACCCAGGACTAAGACGGCATTATCATGATTCTGCCGTTTCGCGCTAATTCAGACCCAGGACGAAGACGGCATTATCATGATGCTGCCGTTTCGCGCTAATTCAGACCCAGGACGAAGACGGCATTATCATGATGCTGCCGTTTCGCGCTAATTCAGACCCAGGACTAAGACGTCATTATCATGATGCTGCCGTTTCGCACTAATTCAGACCCAGGACTAAGACGGCATTATCATGATGCTGCCGTTTCGCGCTAATTCAGACCCAGGACTAAGACGGCATTATCATGATGCTGCCGTTTCGCACTAATTCAGACCCAGGACTAAGACGGCATTATCATGATGCTGCCGTTTGGCACTAATTCAGACCCAGGACTAAGACGGCATTATCATGATGCTGCCGTTTCGCGCTAATTCAGACCCAGGACTAAGACGGCATTATCATGATGCTGCCGTTTCGCACTAATTCAGACCCAGGACTAAGACGGCATTATCATGATGCTGCCGTTTGGCACTAATTCAGACCCAGGACTAAGACGGCATTATCATGATGCTGCCGTTTCGCGCTAATTCAGACCCAGGACTAAGACGGCATTATCATGATGCTGCCGTTTCGCACTAATTCAGACCCAGGACTAAGACGGCATTATCATGATGCTGCCGTTTCGCGCTAATTCAGACCCAGGACTAAGACGGCATTATCATGATGCTGCCGTTTCGCGCTAATTCAGACCCAGGACTAAGACGGCATTATCATGATGCTGCCGTTTCGCGCTAATTCAGACCCAGGACTAAGACGGCATTATCATGATGCTGCCGTTTCGCGCTAATTCCGACCCAGGACTAAGACGGCATTATCATGATGCTGCCGTTTCGCACTAATTCAGACCCAGGACTAAGACGGCATTATCACGATGCTGCCGTTTCGCGCTAATTCAGACCCAGGACTAAGACGGCATTATCACGATGCTGCCGTTTCGCGCTAATTCAGACCCAGGACTAAGACGGCATTATCACGATGCTGCCGTTTCGCGCTAATTCAGACCCAGGACTAAGACGGCATTATCACGATGCTGCCGTTTCGCACTAATTCAGACCCAGGACTAAGACGGCATTATCATGATGCTGCCGTTTCGCACTAATTCAGACCCAGGACTAAGACGGCATTATCATGTTGCTGCCGTTTCGCACTAATTCAGACCCAGGACTAAGACGGCATTATCATGATGCTGCCGTTTGGCACTAATTCAGACCCAGGACTAAGACGGCATTATCATGATGCTGCCGTTTCGCGCTAATTCAGACCCAGGACTAAGACGGCATTATCATGATGCTGCCGTTTCGCGCTAATTCAGACCCAGGACTAAGACGGCATTATCATGATGCTGCCGTTTCGCGCTAATTCAGACCCAGGACTAAGACGGCATTATCATGATGCTGCCGTTTCGCGCTAATTCAGACCCAGGACTAAGACGGCATTATCATGATGCTGCCGTTTCGCGCTAATTCAGACCCAGGACTAAGACGGCATTATCATGATGCTGCCGTTTCGCGCTAATTCAGACCCAGGACTAAGACGGCATTATCATGATGCTGCCGTTTCGCACTAATTCAAACCCAGGACTAAGACGGCATTATCATGATGCTGCCGTTTCGCACTAATTCAGACCCAGGACTAAGACGGCATTATCATGCTGCTGCCGTTTCGCACTAATTCAGACCCAGGACTAAGACGGCATTATCATGATGCTGCCGTTTCGCACTAATTCAGACCCAGGACTAAGACGGCATTATCATGATGCTGCCGTTTCGCACTAATTCAGACCCAGGACTAAGACGGCATTATCATGATGCTGCCGTTTCGCACTAATTCACACCCAGGACTAAGACGGCATTATCGTGATGCTGTCGTTTCGCCCTAATTCAGACCCAGGACTAAGACGGCATTATCATGATGCTGCCGTTTCGCGCTAATTCAGACCCAGGACGAAGACGGCATTATCATGATGCTGCCGTTTCGCGCTAATTCAGACCCAGGACTAAGACGGAATTATCATGATGCTGCCGTTTTGCACTAATTCAGACCCAGGACTAAGACGGCATTATCATGATGCTGCCGTTTGGCGCTAATTCAGACCCAGGACTAAGACGGCATTATCATGATGCTGCCGTTTCGCGCTAATTCAGACCCAGGACTAAGACGGCATTATCATGATGCTGCCTTTTCGCACTAATTCAGACCCAGGACTAAGACGGCATTATCATGATGCTGCCGTTTCGCACTAATTCAGACCCAGGACTAAGACGGCATTATCATGATGCTGCCGTTTCGCACTAATTCAGACCCAGGACTAAGACGGCATTATCATGATGCTGCCGTTTCGCGCCAATTCAGACCCAGGACTAAGACGGCATTATCATGATGCTGCCGTTTCCCGCTAATTCAGACCCAGGACGAAGATGGTAACTTCTATCGATATTGGGAAGACTAATAACAGTTACTGAACTTCAGAAACCTATTTTTCTGAAAAGATTATTTCAAGAGAAAGATTTCATAAATTTTAACCGAAAAATATTTTAACCGTTCGGTCAATGAATTAGAAAAATTTTCTTAGAGGAAAACAGCTAATATTACCATTACCATGTTGCTACCACCAATTATCAGGAAACGGTTAATATAACTCCAGTTTCTATTTTACTCTCTCCAAAAAAATCCTGCTTCGTCAAATTAAAAAATCTATTTTTGAATGTTTCCTGCAGAAATAGCCATTTACCTAAATGATTTTCTTTGGCTCTGTCTTTCCCACATGTTGCTATTTCCTAATCTTAACTTAGTTTTTTGTACATGGACAAGAGCATGAGGTACCCAGTGAGTATCGATCTCACTACTCGTTTGTAATGACGAACTAGACAGGCCCAACAGCAATTTAGTTTAGTTATCTTTATATTACTCTTTCGTTTTGTCATTTAAAACTTAGAATTTTGTGCCCTACATTTGGTATTGTTCACCCAATGATATGCTGAACAATGTAGCAAAAAAATGTTTTTCTTCCTTCCAAGAATTTCACCAATGAAACATTTTTTTAAATTTTTTTATTAATCAAATGGGACTAACGATGCTTATTGAATAATTAGTCGAGACTGATCAGAATTCAGAGCACGTACGCAGTGCAGAATTTGCTTCTAGAAGATTATGAACGACGTGGCAGTCCATAAAGTAAAGCTAAATTTAATATCTCTGCAAAGAAACAACGGAGAGAGGATGCAAATTAGTTTTCTGCAAAGGTGATTATTAAATTTTCTTTCATACATATCACAGGTGCAATGTACAGACGTGGGCTTTTAATGTATGAGGCTAATTATAAAATTACATTAAGTATTTAAAAGGATTGCTTTTATCATTTTATTGATGTGTACTTCATACACACACACACACACACACACACACACACACACACACACACACACACATATATATATATATATATATATGGGGGGGTGGAGAAAGGCAGTCAGACAAAAAGGAAGAGAGAAAAAACAAGATCTAGAAAATTTGATAAATATGAAAAGGATAATATATGAATAGACTGAGATAAATAAAAAAGACTGAGATGGATATTAAGAGACTAGCAGATGTCTATACATATGAACAGATCGAGGTATATCGATAGACATAACCAGTGATAGATAGATAGATAGATAGATAGATAGATAGATAGATAGATATATATATATATATTGACACAGATACAAGAAGAAATAGATAGATAGATAGATAGATAGATAGATAGATATTGACACAGATACAAGAAGAAATAGATAGATAGATAGATAGATAGATAGATATTGACACAGATACAAGAAGAAATAGATAGATAGATAGATAGATAGATAGATAGATAGATAGATAGATAGATAGATACTTACGAGCAGAATAAAATGGAGTAGGAGACGCTGCAATAAACCAGGCTGTACCAACAAAAAATTAAGCTGGCTTAGTCTTTATTCATTTTGTATTATTAGCTACGGAAAAGGCATGAAACCATATCCTTTCCCTCATTGGTAGATACTTCGACAAAAGAACTTGTTGTCAGCATGATATGAACTTTGATAGAGAATAACGTGGTTGAACGATTCTGTAAGGCTAACACTAGACCGAATCTTTCTTTCATCACCGGGAAATGCTGTTACAGCATGGCGGTTAATTTTTTACTCGTCCTCCATATTTAGAAAATATTGCACCATCGAATTACCATTGACTGCGGTATTTCCAGAAATTAATTAGTGAAAAAGAATTCAGTTCTTTTAAGATTTCAAAAGACTAATTCTTTACAGTGAAATGGTTATTAAGATGGAAATAATGTTGCTTGAAATATGGCATAAGATTTATTTCAGTTCTAGTCGTCTTCAGGACGTAAGTGATTAGGACTCTTCTCATATTCTGTTTTTAATGAATTGGAATTTTTATTCTTGAGGAAAGATAATCATGTAGTTTTCCGTTGGTTTATATGTGGTAAAGAATTAACAGTTGTCTTTCTACTTTACTAGTTGACAGTACATTAGTATTTAATACACAGCTAGTGGAAAAGGGAAAATTAATTTATGTATTTTCAAGGGTATTAAAGCATAAGTGAATACAGCAAAGTATGGCGAAGCTTTCCTGTAGCACACCAGTTCAACTTTGCGGGCCGGCAGTTGTCATATTAACTTTATATCTAAACTTTTTTTTTTTTTTTTTAAATCATATCACCCCAAGCAAGGCGATAACGCCACTGATGTGCAGGGGGCTACGTAAGGGTAAAAAGAATGGAAAAGAGAAAGCCGGAAACCGCATCCTAAACAGGAAACAAGGGATGAGCCTCTTCACCTGTTCAATAGATGTGGGTGGAGTGTGAACCGGGCGATAGTTTAGTCTATCTACTCCAATTGGAAAAAAAAAAAAATAAGTAAAAGAGTGAAAAGACTTGAAAAGGGAAAACCGGGAAGGTTTTTTTTATTGTTTACGGTAAAGATAACTAGTGTTTGGTTTCAGAGTATATATATATATATATATATATATATATAAATATTTGGGCAGCATTCTCCCATTTATGCAAGTGTTATTAAAAATGACTGATAGGGTTTTATGGTTAACAAACTTATTTATAAATGGAATTTTGTGTTTGTGTGTGTGTTTGTGTGTGTGTGTGTGTGTGTGTGTGTGTGTGTGTGTGTTACCTACAGACTCCGAAACGGCTGAACCGATTTCTTGAAAATTTACACAGTTATACTATAAGCGTCTGCGAGTGTTCTTAGCTAGGATTTGTGTCGAGATACCCCGATAAATATCGAAAATAGATAATCGAAAAAATCGGGTTATTATTTGCTCGGGTGTAATGAAAGACCTTAAAAGCTAGAAGACGTACTTTGTCTTAATATCTCTTTTTTGCACATCCATATTTATATTGTCGTGCCGTACCTGATAAAGAGGTTTTTGGGGGATTCCACATGTATTACAACACTGAGAAATATTGGCTGAGTTAAAGGGAAGATAGATCATATTCCTTTTAGACTTCGTTTGAATGTTGTCCTCGACTAGATTCCCTACCAAGTCTGAAAAATTAGTCTATGATTTCCAAGAATGAAGAGTTCAGATTTCTCTTCCGCGAGATTGGATTCCATTCAAAAGTAAAGCGCTCAGGCTGTACTGTTCTTTAGTTTATAGTTAGGGCAAGGTAGGTTCGTACCATTTTTGGGGGCGTTAATCTGAACTGAACGAAACAAACCCGCGCAGAATTTGAAGTATATGATGAGGCGCTGAAAGGTTCTCGTCCCAACTAACTTGTCCGAACATCAGGTTATTTTGGAAAGGTTTGCTGGTTGGGCTGAGATCCTCGTATATAATTAGACACATTCGTAGTGGCTTACGGCCATATCACGTTGAAAACACCGGTTCTCGCGCGATCACCGAAGTTAAGCAACGTTGAGACTGGTCAGTACTTACATGGATGACCGCTTGGGAATATCAGGTGCTGTAAGCGTTTAGTGTCGGATGTGCGTTGTGGTGCAGTGGATATCGGCTCGGAAAGAGAAATCGGTGAGCCGAGTTCGAATTCCAGTTGAATACCCTGCATTTAATTAAACACTGGTACCCTTGGGAAAGGTATTAATCCGTTCCTTCCATCCAGTTATGGGTTAAATAACAGTGTAGGACTTGGGGACCCTGCGCTTTAAAACAAATCCCAATGAATCTTGATACTCGAAAAGAAAAAAGATATTACTTGACACAAAACTTATATAAAAAACAACAATAACTTGTTGAAAGAAAAAGGCATTACCAGCAATAAATAAAATTTAGTTGGCAATAAATAACCCGCCGAGGTTGATATGCCATAAAACAAACCAACCAACATATTCGTAGTCTGCTATCCTCATGCAAAGCGAGCACTTAAATTGGTTTATAATGGGTTTTCTGGAAAGTTCATGCCGATTTTTAGTCATTCATCTTCCAACACATTAGAACACGTCAAATTTATCGACAGATATAATGTTTAAATTTCATATTAGAACACACGCCAAATTATCGCTTGAGAATGAAAATTTAAAATTTATTCGTGTCAATGTAGCATCCCTATAAAAATGAAAGATTCAAAATTTGCATTTTAAGCACTTGATGATTTTTTTATTATCGCAAAGGCAAAATTGACGCACAAGTAACGAAAAGATAAGTTCTGTATACAATGGAAGTGTTGACAGAACTGTACGGAAGTATTTCGTTAAGTTTGGAGTTGGTAATTGTAGCCTTATTGATGAAGAACGCTCAGGACGACCCCCTTCTACAGATGACGGCCAAATCAAGACAGTGATTGAGAATAAATCGCATTACAGAACGCAGAAACCGACAGAAACGCTAGATTTATCAAAGTCTACCATCCATGAGCACTTAGTGAAGCTTTGGTACTTTAAACGCGACGATGTTTGGGTACCACATGACCTCAGTGAAAATAATCTGTTGGTCAGTTTTCTATATGTGATTTGCTGTATACCTGCAATGAAAATGTACTATTTTGAAGAAAATGGTGACGGGTGATGAGAATTGTGACGGGTGTTGCTTACAACAATGTTCAGCCAAAAAGATCTTGGGGTAAGCGACATGAGATAACTTTAGCCACCTTAAAAGCAGCTTTTTATTTTAAAAAAAAAAGGTCATTCTGTGCATCTGATGGGATTGGCAAGAAATATGTGCTTCCACCAAGTAAACAACTGAATTGATTCTGAAAAGTAATGCTCATAATTGGACGAATTAAACGCAGTAATCCAAGAAAAACGCCCAGAATTGGCAAACAAAAATGGTGTTGCTTTTCATAGGGATAATGCTAGATTTCATGTTTCTTTAATGACCTGGCAAAAATGGTCGCAGTTTGGCTGGGATGTGTTACCCCACCTGCCATATTTACCAGACATTGCTTCTTTGGATTTTCATTTATTGCTTGCAAAATAATCCCAATGGTAAAAGTTTTAAATCTATGAATGACGCAAAAATAACCTTAATTATTTCTTTTCCAAGAAACCACTGAAATTCTTGGAAGACAGTATCTTGAAATAAAAATGAAGAAATGTTGTACAAGCATATATTTCAAATTTAGTTGAATAAATACGTAATGGCATAAATTTGTTTTGTGTATTATTTTCTGTTAAAAGTCTTCATGAACTTTCCAGGCAATCCAATATTAGAACACATATTTCTAAATAAGTACCGTTCTTCTACGTGTTTCTTTCAATATATGTTTCCATATGTTCTGAAGAAAATAAAACTTAGCCCTACCAATGATTTTGTTTTACTGATCAATCACAATCGTATTTGTGCTTACACACGCACTTCGGAGCATCTTCCTGTATAGGAGTTACGTTGAAACAGCGAATTTATTGAGATTACGTTCAGAACATCGCATCGATCTTTCCTGAAAGAAAAAAAATAATTCACTATATTTTTCTTTTCATTATTTCTCTTTTTTTTTTACAATCATGTAACAATTGAGGGCAGACAAAGTTATAAAGCTTTGCAAGAAACAAAACATAGCAAATGTGAGGTATTTCCATTACTCAATTGTTACAAAAGATTTTTTTTCGTCTTTCTAATTTTTCGAGTTGTTCACTATTTTATTTTTAAATTCTTTATTCCTACACGTTTTATTGATTGAACTTGCCTCTTGTCTGCCGTCTCTTTTTATCATTATGAAGAGATCTTAAAAGAATATATTTTAACAGCAGTTATTCTTCTGTATCCATATATAAACCCTTAACTTAGGAAAGACGCTGATGGCCTGTTACGGACGAACCAACCATCGTACCGTAGTAATAAGTAGACATGGGAGATGGATAGATAAGCAAGGTTACAATTGTAGGAACAAGAAAAAAAGAGTCAAAATGAAACAAATCAAGTTTTGCTGAGCATATATCAAATCAATACAGGAATATTAGGAAATGTTACCGAGTGCAGAAAGGTACTTTGAAGTGTTGGATGTTTGTAAAATTATTTTTAAAGAAAATAAATATAATTGAGAATCTTTAGCGTGCGTTATAGAAGAAAAGTTCTTTGAATAAATGCTTATAAGCCTGGTAGATTGATTTGTTTTCTACAACTTATCAACTCATTGCTGGTTAAAGCCATCTTTTTAATTTTAAGAATTTTTCTGGTAATAACGATTTTACTGATTACTAATTAAAATAATGGCAAAATAAAATTTGGATTCCTTACTTTACCAAAGTTATTTGCGCGTAAGGGAATATAACAAACCCGAATGGAATTTGAACGCGGCATTTGGATTAACAATTCCCAGCCATTATCCGTTGCACCACCCGCACATTCAAGCTTACAGCATCTGATATTCCCAAGCGGCTACCCGTCTAGGTACTGATCAGGCTCGACGGGGATCGTACAAGAACCGTTGTACGCCACAAGACATTGATTATATAAAAAATATCTTACTTGTTATATAGTTTGTTTCGTCTTTTAGAGAGTGAAACATAACTGAGCTCAGTTGTCTCGAAGAACAAATTTCTTGTAAATGGGCTCAATGTATTAAAGTAAAAAATCTGATGCACAGAGTTATATGGTCGTTTCGCATAACATGGAACTACTGAAGACATTCTTCTCTCCTATTGTCTTAGACAAGCCCATGATGACAAATTTAGGATTTATGAAAACTAGTGTTCTAATTGTTTCTAAATTGCATATTGAAATTTATTTTTTACAGTATAACCCGGATATAAGAAACTAGGATATAATAGACCCTGATATAAAATAGACTCGGATATAAGAGCTATTTTCTCTGGTCCCAATTTAGATCCTGTGGTAATGTATATAAAATAGACCAAACCCTAATATAAGAGAGACTCGGATATAAGAGAGCTTTTCTCTGGTCCCAATTTAGATCCTGTGGTAATGTATATAAAATAGACCAAACCCTGATATAAGAGAGACCCTGATATAAGATAACTTTTATCCGGTCCCGACAACTCTCTTATATAAGAGTTACACTCAAAATTCTATGCAGGATAGATTTTTTCTAGGTGCCGTGAACTAAACTCGACCCTATTTGACCGTATGTTGGACTTAGATTAGATTAGGATCTGTCCAGGCAGTAAATGTAAATTCACTTGTTTCATTGCAGACCTTCAACCAGATATTGGAATAGTAATAATTAATTAGATTAAGAAAAAAATCTGTCTGTATTTTTGAGATGAGGCATTGAAACTATTTACATTACTAGGATTCATCTTTAAAGTCATATTCACGCCCTTTTGGTCCAGGTCAAGGGACGTGCTAATTACGCTCGCACTTTCTCAACTGGCGATGCTTTTTGTGTCGGCTTTTTATTTCGTCTTTGTGGGTCCCAGCAAGTCATTTGGGAATTCACACCGATATTTAAATTTGGGCTTCCCATTGGATGATAAATAAAATTCGGAATTTGATATTTATTAATTTTTGGTCTTCTGCCGGAACATATGCGTGGAGCCGAGTGCGCAAAGACCAGTTTTGGTCATTTGCTTTCTGGTCCTCAGAGGGCAAACATCCGGTCCCTCGCTTTGCTCGGTATAACCACAAAATCAACAGAAATATGGTTCTCCATAATATTGGTGAGGATACCATAGCTCGAACATATGAGCAAGAGCGTGGTTTATGAGAAAATGGAAACAATTAGCAAACTTATCAGCAAGAGGTAGTTAAAATTTCTAGAACACGAAATGAGGAAGAAGGGCTTGGAAAATTTGATACTCACAAGACAGATTCAGGGAGAGAGTGACAGTGGAAAACATACTTGATTGGTTCGAGACAAATGGATGGTAGAACAAAGTTTGGGAAAAATGACAGAAAGAAAAAAAAACTTATTAAGAGCTACACAGAATAGAAAGATTTATCAAGCCATGATCGCCTACGTCCATAATGGACACAACACACGAAAGAAAGAAAGAAGGAAAGAAAGAAAGAAAGAAAGAAAAAGAAGAAATTTTTTTTTGTTTAATAGCTGAGCATTCTGGTTTCATAAAATATACATTAAAAACTAGATGACGTTGTTTAAATCAATATCATCATTGTTTTCAAAGCCATGAAGAGGAACATAAAATCGAATATTCTAGTGTTGAGAAAATAATTTTACATTTCTAAAACAAATACCAGTGAAAGCCTGAAAATGCAAACTGATTTTTGTTTGTTTGTTTGTTTTAATCTTTTCACCCCAAGCAAGGCAGAACAGCCACTGGTGTGTAGTGGGTAACAGAAGAGGTGAGTGGTGAGACAGAGGAACAAGTTACAGGAGAGTCAGAGAATGAGTAAAAACAGGATAAGAATACAAGTGTGAAGAGGGCTGCATGTGAGTGGAGTGGAGTGTAAAGAAGAACAAGATACAAGGGTTGTCAGGGAAAGGATGCGAGTCAAGAAAATAAGAGATGGTAACTGACTTTGCATTTAAATTTTTGGAGATTGTAGTTTTCAGTATACAGCAGGTAATTCCATAGGCGGGAACTGCGAGCAAAGAAGCTGTAAGAGTAGAAGTTGAGGTTCCATTTGATTGGTTTTACTGTAAACAGGTGTGACCTAGTTGCTAGTCTAGTAGCTCAAGTAAGTTCATCCTGAGGGGGCACGTGGGAGCTAAGCACCTCAGAGCAGAAGCCATGAAAATATTTGCAGAAGAGACAGAGGGAAGCCACATTACTTCGGTGAGAAAGTGACTGGTGTTGAACTACCAGGTCGGGATCAATTACATTACAGATTCTTCTCTGGATTTATGCATAAGCTTTGTACACAGTTACTCCGTAAGCGGGGTCTGGGTAATATTTGACCGGTAGTCCGAGCTTGCGCGCTCGGGTTCCCCCACATAAAACTGATCTTTTGTCACAACTCGCTCCCGTGGAGAAAAAGGGTAAATACAACATCCAACTGTGTTTTCTTGTTAAAAAGGTACTTATAAACAATCCATCACCTCTCTAAGACGGAGACACGTTTTGATTTATACTCACATATTTGCATCTCACGTATAGTTTCACTAAGACATTCACATTAACGGTCATTGCAAACCTTCCACACAGGGTGTCACTGGCACATAAATATTCACAAGCAAATAGAGGAACCATAAATCTTTTCTGTTTATTCATCTTCAGGGCGAAACAAAAAGAAAATAACAAATGAAACTAACATAAAAAAAAAATTCCTGTCGCTTTCCTAGCAGCTAGTAGTTTACGAGGCTTCTTTCTGGTTTAAATTCAGAATTTCATATTTATTTCTATTTCTTCATTCAAAAGTAACAAATTTTTCCAAGTCAACTTTGTTCTTCAAAAATTTAAGTAAAATGTCATTTATACTCTTCCGTCTACTTAATTCTAGATATTTTATAGTTCTCTGTCTGTAACAATATTTTCCCCATAGTCTTATAAGATACAAATCCTATATAATCTAACAATTAGCTCAAACGAAAAAAGGCAAAATTGCACTCCCGCAAAATCGGATCAGAATGACTGAAAACATTTTGGAAAAACTAGACCAAGCCAAATTTCACAAGCCAGTGTGAAAATTAAGATTCTGAATTCTGATTGGATAGGAAATAGCAAATTGAACTATGACCCTGGTCAAATTTCCTTAGCTCCTAAAAAATGGATTTCCATTTGTAACCGACCACGTGACTTGCTAAGTACTTATTCACGTCCCTTGACCGTCCAAAACAGTCATATGGGAGCATAAATTAGAGACGACGCGCTAAAATATGACTAACTAAACTTCAAGTCTGACCAGGACGTAGGGTCGCGTCACATATTCGTTCTCCTTTTTCACTCATACTAATTTCCTTTATCTCTTCTTCTCCATACTCAACATTTTCGCAGTCAACAAAGAAAACTACGACAACAACAACAACAACAACAACATCTTTAACTGACTCCTAAAAATTAACTTCGATAAGTACCATTTTTCTTTATTGCTTCACTTTCCTTTTCACCTTCTCGCCGGCCATAAAAAAGGAACTCAGACTTTATTAGTATCCTGATTAATCTTTCTACATACACACATTCTGCTATTTACTACTATTTCTCTGAAACACTTAACTATGTACATTTTATTTTTGAACATTTAACTCGTACAAATCAATTAGCTACGTACATTTTCTATTTGAACATTTCAATCTTACAAATTGATTATTCTGTTCAGTTAATAAAATTTCACTTATTTTACAAACAAAACACTGTTGCTCTATTCACCTTTCAATCTTCTGATGATATCTTTAAATGCGGGGGTTGTCGGCTATGTTTTGAAGTGGCCTTGTACCCGACATAACCGACGCCCCTACACGTCGTTGAGAATCGTAATCACTCACATCCTGAAAGAATTGTTGATTAGTATATTATCATTGTTTCTAGAAGTTGTATGCTACGCTTGCTTCTACGTCTTACCTGTACCTTCTTCTATTCTTTATTAGTATATGTTGATATTTTTGAAGATGAGTTACTCTCCCTTACAATATGATTACTCTCCTCTAACTGATCTCGGCTTCAACAGACCATGGTTGCATTATTCTAATTCAGAATTGTTATATTTTTTCAATCTCATATTGCAAACGTAGCTTTAATCTTGATTTGATTTTCATTATTGATCTTTGATTAGTTTTTCTCGTACTATTGCTGCTGCTCTTGGGCAGATAACCATCGATTAAGAACATTGTATTAAAAAGCGACAATTTGATTGAGAAAAACTCATCAAAATTAGCAAAGAAAATTACTTCGTAATTGTCTATTTCTTCAGCTACGATTAACAGTTGCGCTACATGGTAAAAAAATATGGCATAAAAACTCGAAAGGCATGAGAGGTTAATAGAAGCCCGAGTATTTTTCCGCAAACTGGGGTCCCGGGTTCCTCTAAGAGATCGGGAAGGGGTTTCAAGGGGACCGCGAAGAGGCCACTCAGTTGAAATTATTGGCTATTTGAGATTGTTACCAAGTCATAATGGCAGCGTTGTTGTTGGAAAGGGAGATTATAGCTTTTCATTTCCAACTCTATCTTATTTACCTCCTTTTTTTCTTTTGTATGCATTATTTTTATTTCTTGAATTACCTTCCTTAGTTTTATTTTAGCCCTTACTTATGTTTCAATTATGTAATTAGGGTAAAAGCCGTTGCAAAGGTACGCTAATCTATCTGAAGAAGAAGAAAGTATTTGTGTTCTACAGTTTGTGTAATTTTATTTGAGTTGCTTTGACTGGAGGTGAGGTGAATTGCGTGATTATATTTGAATTGCTTTGATTACAGGTGTAACAGTGATTCCAAAGTATAACCAGCATCACGTGATTAAATATACCTGTAGCAGAGGGAGTTCAGGTGGTAAAGTTTTTGCTCCAAACTTTGTGGAACCGGCTATATATATGTTATGTGGTTAATATAAAAGCCATCTGAAATATTATAAAGAGACCGCCATGAAAAGAATCCTAAAATAGTTTGAAAACCGCTGACTTATTGCATTCGACCTCGGTATTGCGATGAGCTCCAGCCGACAACAAGGTCTCTGATCGGGAGATTGGAGGTTTTGAAGAGCGTAGAACCACACCTTAATTTCTCTTCTTCCAAGGGACATCCTGACCCCAGGTAGTAGCACCTGTTAGAGTTTCAGCTATAGGCAAATGGACAAATAGTGAACCTGAAACAAAAAACAAAAGTACGTTTTTATAGTAACAATAAAAACAAAACAGTTTTATGCTTTACAAATATATATATTTTCAACTGAAATTAAAGCAAAAATACGACGTTTAGAACGGCTCATGATTAAACATATTAGACATTCATTGTCACTTATATTTAATAGCATATGTTTAGAAAATATATATATATATATATATATATATATATATATACCTTTACTCCTAAAGTAGAAAAATAAATGTAGAAAATATCTGTAGTTGAACGCATAAAATTACGTACAAAATATTTACATTTTGTCATTGAATAAGCCATAGATGTTAGTATGCCGCCAAGCAAAATCAGCCAACTAAACAAACAACAGGAATATAACTTCAACAAATCTACAATATAAACACGCATATAACCACATTTAGGAATTATGTCCGCACAAACAGCTGCGTATCATTTATCATGTATTCAATTGTGAAGACCGAATAACATATATCACATCTTTATTATTTCAGTTTCCCAAGACAAGTAACCGTCGACATTAAATGATTTATAAGGAGTTGATATACCCTTAAACAAATCAATCAATCAATCCACCCTATTGTATAGATCTTACATATTTATTAATAGCAATGCCAATCTCGAACTAGCTAGCAGTTTTCTCACTCGCTGACTGATTGGCTGACTGTCTACTGAACCTTGAGGTGACTGACGACAAAACTAGTCCTTATATGTAGTTCCACTTAATTACATGTATTCATAAATTCCAACAACCTTAACCTGGTCTTTTTATCGTACTATAGCTAACATTTCAATGTGTATTATGAGATCAAGCTATGTCACAAATTACAAAATACGTATATATGATCTGGTTTTTTTTTTTTCAGTAAGTAAATTATTGCGGGGTAGAGTTATCCTGTTTTTATCTTCTATAAAATTATTCTCTCTGAACCTATTTTTGGTTTGTAGAGGAAAACCTACCTAATGATCTATGTAAATGATTGGCAGAACAGTGATTATTAGAGACAAATTTTACGAAGATATACAGGATAGAAATAACGTAGTCTCTGTCCTTAACTGTTGCAAAGGACAGAAAATCGTGGGTAGTTATGGTTACTGAAGGTATACGGAACGACGACGACGACGAAGAAGAAGAAAAAGAAGAAGAAGAAGAAAAAGAAGAAGAAGAAGAAAAAAGAAGAAAAAATAGAGAAAAATAGAAAAAAGAAGAAAAAGAAGAAAAAAGAATAGGAAAAAAGAAGAAAAAGAAGAAAAAAGAATAGGAAAAAAGAAGAAAAAAGAATAGGAAAAAAGAAGAAAAAGAAAAAGAAAAAAGAAGAAAAAAAAGACGAAAAGAAGAAAAAGAAAAAGAAAAAAACGAAAAGAAGAAGAAGACGTTGTTGTTTGTTTTTTGGACAAATACTATTAGAAATGTGTAAATTCTAGTCTCCCATGAGCACGATATTAATAAAATGTCAGCCTAGAACAGCAGAAGAATTACAGCTCCGAATTCAAAACCAAATCGGTGTGGCAAATTCTACTTGTAAAAACCCCACTTGCTATAGAAATCACAGCACAAACATCTAGCGAAGTAAGGATGTGACCATATGCGTCACACAGGAATCGACAGGTTAACATGCATCTACTTGCTTTTTTACTACTGCTTTATAAGAATCTACACAGACATTGCAATTTTAAAAAATTAAAATGCTTTGTTTGTTAGACACTTATGTAAAGCACCTCGTGAGTAAAAACTTTGCTAAAGTTTGGAGAGCATCTTGTTAATTGCTCCTCTTGGACGAGTCCTACAAACAAAGGTATGTATTTAATAACATTTATGTATGAGGGACAGCAAACAGGTAAAAGCAAAACGCTCTGTAGATATTTCTTTGAATATTTCCGACTCGAAGATCATTTCAGGTTTTATTGATTTTAGCCATTTCCGTCGGCGCAGCATAGCGTGAAAATATGAATATGAAACGGTAAGCGGTCGAAGGCGAAAATGTTGAGCAACATCACATTCCTTCGACGAACCGTTGAAGACAATATGTCTCATTAGATGCGCACTACTGCAGCTTCGACGTACAAATGACTTTTAAAATGCAGCTACAAGTACAAATGACTATTAAAATGCTTGTACTAAAACAAGGCCGTTACCACAAATTTTAATGATAAGAAAAACATGATTCTACTAACTGAAAGGTATAATAGCAACATAAACACAGTGTATGATATGAAAAATAGTATTTGAATAGCGAAAGAGACTTCGAAAACTAAACCAAATTTTAAGAAACAGGAGGAAAAATGTCAGAAACACCAGTCTTCTAATACAGCAGTGTAGGATAGATAGTTTCTCACAGATGAAGAAAATACTTTTGGCAACAATGAATAGGTTGATGGTAAAGCATTCTGAGGTTTTGAAAATTGTCAAAAAGGTTCTGATTGTTAATTTTTACCACTTTTATTTCAGACAAAGGATGCTGAGAATACCATGGCTGTAGCATGTGAGCAATTAGGAAGTTTTAAAGAAAATTCAGAAAAAGGCACTTGTAGTTAGAATCAGGAAGAGATCTTTAAAATTTCTCGGAAGAAAGTGGGTTTGGAGATTATGACATTCACATAACATAAAGTAAAAGACGTAATTCAGTTATACTATAGTAGTAAGTCATTCACACTGGAAAATAACTAGGTAAACTAGTATGTAATTAGACAATATGTAATTAGACAAGACTTGAATATAATTAGACAATACAAACATTTTATTGAAAAAAAATCAAAACCACAACATATGAACCAGTAAGACGGCTGGCAAAGAAAGTTTAGTGACACATATGCACGTGTATATCACTGCCTTCAAGGTGAAGCTATGCTTGTGGAAGGCACGGTTGAGAAACAAGGTTTAAGGACATGCCCTATTTTTTCATTAAAATTTCCCTTCACTGATTCTATGCGTCTATGGCTTAGGGGTTAGCGACTCCGACTGACAGTTTTGATCCCGGTAAGAAGCAAGTGGATGTGTCTAGCCACACTGATGAGCTGTGATACAGCAAAACAGGCTTGTATGTGAATGACTAATATATATATATATATATATATATATATATATATATATATATATATATATATATATACGATTTCTATAATGCAGTACACATATCGGGGTGTTTCACTTGTTACTCTGTCCCTCAATCTGCTCCCACAAATCTCATCTAGCCCTCACTCTGAAAAAGTTGCCGACTTCTGTCCTAGGGTATATATTGCAGTCACCACAGATTAACTCTCCTGAGATCAAAACATAGATCGAAATTTTTTAAAGGACACTCAATTCGATTCATACCTCCTGTATTTTCCAGTGTGAATGTCTTACTACTGTAGAATAACTGAATTCTTTTAGTTTATATTTTTCTACGCGTATCACTGATATGCTTTTGTTTGCAAATTATATTCCGATCCTTGGGAATCTATGATACATTACAGTGCTAGGAGATCATATAACAATGATAAGGAAAGACAAACTTCAAAATATATTCCGATCGTTGGGAATCTATGATACGTTACAGTGCTAGGAGATCATATAACAATGATAAGGAAAGACAAACATCAAATTATATTCCGATCCTTGGGAATCTATGATACGTTACAGTGCTAGGAGATCATATAACAATGATAAGGAAAGACAAACTTCAAAATATATTCCGATCCTTGGGAATCTGTGATACGTTACAGTGCTAGGAGATCATATAACAATGATAAGGAAAGACAAACTTCAAATTATATTCCGATCCTTGGGAATCTATGATACGTTACAGTGCTAGGAGATCATATAACAATGATAAGGAAAGACAAACTTCAAATTATATTCCGATCCTTGGGAATCTATGATACGTTACAGTGCTAGGAGATCATATAACAATGATAAGGAAAGACAAACTTCAAATTATATTCCGATCTTTGGGAATCTATGATACGTTACAGTGCTAGGATATCATATAACAATGATAAGGAAAGACAAACTTCAAATTATATTCCGATCCTTGGGAATCTATGATACGTTACAGTGCTAGGAGATCATATAACAATGATAAGGAAAGACAAACTTCAAATTATATTCCGATCCTTGGGAATCTATGATACGTTACAGTGCTAGGATATCATATAACAATGATAATGAAAGACAAACTTCAAATTATATTCCGATCCTTCGGAATCTATGATACGTTACAGTGCTAGGAGATCATATAACAATGATAAGGAAAGACAAACTTCAAATTATATTCCGATCCTTGGGAATCTATGATACGTTACAGTGCCAGGATATCATATAACAATGATAAGGAAAGACAAACTTCAAATTATATTCCGATCCTTGGGAATCTATGATACGTTACAGTGCTAGGAGATCATATAACAATGATAAGGAAAGACAAACTTCAAATTATATTCCGATCCTTGGGAATCTATGATACGTTACAGTGCTAGGAGATCATATAACAATGATAAGGAAAGACAAACTTCAAATTATATTCCGATCCTTGGGAATCTATGATACGTTACAGTGCTAGGAGATCATATAACAATGATAAGGAAAGACAAACTTCAAATTATATTCCGATCCTTGGGAATCTATGATACGTTACAGTGCTAGGAGATCATATAACAATGATAAGGAAAGACAAACTTCAAATTATATTCCGATCCTTGGGAATCTATGATACATTACAGTGCTAGGAGATCATATAACAATGATAAGGAAAGACAAACTTCAAATTATATTCCGATCCTTGGGAATCTATGATACGTTACAGTGCTAGGAGATCATATAACAATGATAAGGAAAGACAAACTTCAAATTATATTCCGATCCTTGGGAATCTATGATACGTTACAGTGCTAGGAGATCATATAACAATGATAAGGAAAGACAAACTTCAAATTATATTCCGATCCTTGGGAATCTATGATACATTACAGTGCTAGGAGATCATATAACAATGATAAGGAAAGACAAACTTCAAATTATATTCCGATCCTTGGGAATCTATGATACGTTACAGTGCTAGGAGATCATATAACAATGATAAGGAAAGACAAACTTCAAACTATATTCCGATCCTTGGGAATCTATGATACGTTACAGTGCTAGGAGATCATATAACAATGATAAGGAAAGACAAACTTCAAATTATATTCCGATCCTTGGGAATCTATGATACGTTACAGTGCTAGGAGATCATATAACAATGATGAGGAAAGACAAACTTCAAATTATATTCCGATCCTTGGGAATCTATGATACGTTACAGTGCTAGGAGATCATATAACAATGATAAGGAAAGACAAACTTCAAATTATATTCCGATCCTTGGGAATCTATGATACGTTACAGTGCTAGGAGATCATATAACAATGATAAGGAAAGACAAACTTCAAATTATATTCCGATCCTTGGGAATCTATGATACATTACAGTGCTAGGAGAACAAATAACAATGATAAGGAAAGACAAACATCAAATTATATTCCGATCCTTGGGAATCTATGATACATTACAGTGCTAGGAGATCATATAACAATGATAAGGAAAGACAAACTTCAAATTATATTCCGATCCTTGGGAATCTATGATACATTACAGTGCTAGGAGATCATATAACAATGATAAGGAAAGACAAACTTCAAAATATATTCCGATCCTTGGGAATCTATGATACATTACAGTGCTAGGAGATCATATAACAATGATAAGGAAAGACAAACTTCAAAATATATTCCGATCCTTGGGAATCTATGATACATTACAGTGCTAGGAGATCATATAACAATGATAAGGAAAGACAAACTTCAAAATATATTCCGATCCTTGGGAATCTATGATACGTTACAGTGCTAGGAGATCATATAACAATGATAAGGAAAGACAAACTTCAAATTATATTCCGATCCTTGGGAATCTATGATACATTACAGTGCTAGGAGATCATATAACAATGATAAGGAAAGACAAACTTCAAATTATATTCCGATCCTTGGGAATCTATGATACATTACAGTGCTAGGAGATCATATAACAATGATAAGGAAAGACAAACTTCAAATTATATTCCGATCCTTGGGAATCTATGATACATTACAGTGCTAGGAGATCACATAACAATGATAAGGAAAGACAAACTTCAAATTATATTCCGATCCTTGGGAATCTATGATACATTACAGTGCTAGGAGATCATATAACAATGATAAGCAAAGACAAACTTCAAATTATATTCCGATCCTTGGGAATCTATGATACGTTACAGTGCTAGGAGATCATATAACAATGATAAGGAAAGACAAACTTCAAATTATATTCCGATCCTTGGGAATCTATGATACGTTACAGTGCTAGGAGATCATATAACAATGATAAGGAAAGACAAACTTCAAATTATATTCCGATCCTTGGGAATCTATGATACATTACAGGGCTAGGAGATCATATAACAATGATAAGGAAAGACAAACTTCAAATTATATTCCGATCCTTGGGAATCTATGATATATTACAGTGCTAGGAGATCATATAACAATGATAAGGAAAGACAAACTTCAAATTATATTCCGATCCTTGGGAATCTATGATACATTACAGTGCTAGGAGATCATATAACAATGATAAGGAAAGACAAACTTCAAAATATATTCCGATCCTTGGGAATCTATGATACATTACAGTGCTAGGAGATCATATAACAATGATAAGGAAAGACAAACTTCAAATTATATTCCGATCCTTGGGAATCTATGATACGTTACAGTGCTAGGAGATCATATAACAATGATAAGGAAAGACAAACTTCAAATTATATTCCGATCCTTGGGAATCTATGATACGTTACAGTGCTAGGAGATCATATAACAATGATAAGGAAAGACAAACTTCAAATTATATTCCGATCCTTGGGAATCTATGATACATTACAGTGCTAGGAGATCATATAACAATGATAAGGAAAGACAAACTTCAAAATATATTCCGATCGTTGGGAATCTATGATACGTTACAGTGCTAGGAGATCATATAATAATGATAAGGAAAGACAAACTTCAAATTATATTCCGATCCTTGGGAATCTATGATACGTTACAGTGCTAGGAGATCATATAACAATGATAAGGAAAGACAAACTTCAAATTATATTCCGATCCTTGGGAATCTATGATACATTACAGTGCTAGGAGATCATATAACAATGATAAGGAAAGACAAACTTCAAATTATATTCCGATCCTTGGGAATCTATGATACGTTACAGTGCTAGGAGATCATATAACAATGATAAGGAAAGACAAACTTCAAATTATATTCCCAACCTTGGGAATCTATGATACGTTACAGTGCTAGGAGATCATATAACAATGATAAGGAAAGACAAACTTCAAATTATATTCCGAACCTTGGGAATCTATGATACATTACAGTGCTAGGAGATCATATAACAATGATAAGGAAAGACAAACATCAAATTATATTCCGATCCTTGGGAATCTATGATACATTACAGTGCTAGGAGATCATATAACAATGATAAGGAAAGACAAACTTCAAATTATATTCCGAACCTTGGGAATCTATGATACATTACAGTGCTAGGAGATCATATAACAATGATAAGGAAAGACAAACTTCAAATTATATTCCGATCCTTGGGAATCTATGATACATTACAGTGCTAGGAGAACAAATAACAATGATAAGGAAAGACAAACATCAAATTATATTCCGATCCTTGGGAATCTATGATACATTACAGTGCTAGGAGATCATATAACAATGATAAGGAAAGACAAACTTCAAATTATATTCCGATCCTTGGGAATCTATGATACATTACAGTGCTAGGAGATCATATAACAATGATAAGGAAAGACAAACTTCAAAATATATTCCGATCCTTGGGAATCTATGACACATTACAGTGCTAGGAGATCATATAACAATGATAAGGAAAGACAAACTTCAAAATATATTCCGATCCTTGGGAATCTATGATACATTACAGTGCTAGGAGATCATATAACAATGATAAGGAAACACAAACTTCAAAATATATTCCGATCCTTGGGAATCTATGATACGTTACAGTGCTAGGAGATCATATAACAATGATAAGGAAAGACAAACTTCAAATTATATTCCGATCCTTGGGAATCTATGATACATTACAGTGGTAGGAGATCATATAACAATGATAAGGAAAGACAAACTTCAAATTATATTCCGATCCTTGGGAATCTATGATACATTACAGTGCTAGGAGATCATATAACAATGATAAGGAAAGACAAACTTCAAATTATATTCCGATCCTTGGGAATCTATGATACATTACAGTGCTAGGAGATCACATAACAATGATAAGGAAAGACAAACTTCAAATTATATTCCGATCCTTGGGAATCTATGATACATTACAGTGCTAGGAGATCATATAACAATGATAAGGAAAGACAAACTTCAAATTATATTCCGATCCTTGGGAATCTATGATACGTTACAGTGCTAGGAGATCATATAACAATGATAAGGAAAGACAAACTTCAAATTATATTCCGATCCTTGGGAATCTATGATACGTTACAGTGCTAGGAGATCATATAACAATGATAAGGAAAGACAAACTTCAAATTATATTCCGATCCTTGGGAATCTATGATACATTACAGTGCTAGGAGATCATATAACAATGATAAGGAAAGACAAACTTCAAAATATATTCCGATCCTTGGGAATCTATGATACATTACAGTGCTAGGAGATCATATAACAATGATAAGGAAAGACAAACTTCAAATTATATTCCGATCCTTGGGAATCTATGATACGTTACAGTGCTAGGAGATCATATAACAATGATAAGGAAAGACAAACATCAAATTTTTTGAATTACCGAAAGAAAAACCGAAGGTCATAAGTTATAAAATGTTATGAAATAGAATTTTGGGAGATAACTGAAGTCATTGAAAACAAAACTAAAAGAGAGACTTTTCATTAACAAGTAGGCTCCTTAGTAAGATAAGCTAATTTTCTACTTTTATTCTACTAAAATCAAATAAATAAAAACTTCATATCAAAGAGGGGTAAATTGATGATAACTCATAAAGTCATATGTCATGGAATTTCGTTATATTTTATTTTTAATTTCATGCCTCTTTTTGTCAGTATGACTCTTCGTGGATTCCTTTTGTTATTTAACTTTGAATTTCCATGAAACTTAGGAAATAGAATGAAGTAGTTTCCTGTCGCTTTCACCACGCTTTGGAATACAGAATTGTTCTACTTAGACTGTCACCTCAGGATAGAGAACACAGTCTATCATACTCCTGAAACATAGATGTGAGTTGAATTCGTGTATTTCTCAAGGACATCTGTGCGAAGTTGCACAGGAGAGACTAAGCCGGAATTTGAAATTAATTCGCGCGATTCCACCTTCTTCACTGATAACTGATTGACAGATTTCATATACGGAGAAAAGATGAAGAGAAAATTTCTCACTTGTACTGAAGGCTGTTTTCTTGGAATTATATAAGAAATAGGAGACTACACACAGAAAAATAAACTGTTTTATAAAACCTAAATAAAAAACTGCGCCGCCATCCAGTACTACCAAAACATCAATTTGCGCCCCAGATTTTTCCCAATCTCACCTTTACTTATGGAAATTATACTAAAACAGACTAACACATATAATAACAAGTTCAAAGAATACGGTTGAATTCCCTTCATTTTAACATCTCATGACTTTGCACTACACATAAAGAAATTCTAAAAAATAAAATATTCTGTTAATCTTTTGAAATGATTTGTGAGCGATTTTGTGGTTGCTAACACTGTTTGTTTATAGATACGTAATTTAGAATAAAGCTCATTTCGTCTTTTTGCCTTTATAAAGTCCATCACAGGACGAAACGCGTAGGCGATTTAAAATACAGTTTTCCTCTTGTCTTTATTTTATTTAACCATTCTGTCCTTAATCTCAGATTATAACTGAGTATATTTTTACAAATATATATATATATATAGTACTGTGCAAAAGTATTAGTACAAGAATTATTTTATCTTTCATGAGGCATCAAAATAAAGTTTAAAATCACTCCTATCTTAACACTTTTGCACACTACCGGTAGTCTGCTAAAGTATTAGGATAGGGATGATTTTCCTAAAAACCTCACTGAAATTCCAATACAGGGTGAAAAGCCAAACCCTTGCAAGAATTATTTAAATAAAAAGGAAGAGAAAGGAATGCTTTGGAATTTGAATTGGTCCCTACAAAACCCTGATCCCAATCCTATTGAAGATCTATGGGATATTTTGGATAAAAAAATTGATAAATCTAATGTTACTTCGCAAGATACAATTTGGGAACAAATACAAGCTGCTTGAAAGGAGATACCATGAGATACATTGAAGAATCTTGTGATGTCAGTGCCTGACAGAATGAAGGCTGTGGTCAAAGCAAAAGGCTATTATACTAAATATTAAATTTATTTTGTAACAAGAATTTTTTCTCGTTAAGGCATTTGTTAAACAAATAAAATAAAATTACTTTAATTAAATTGTTTATTTTCTGTCAATATGCCTCATAAAAGATAAAATAGTTCTTGTCCTAACACTTTTGCACAGTACTATATATATATATATATGAATTCAAACTCGGCTCCCCGATTTCTCGTTCCGAGCCGATATCCACTGCACCACAACGCATATAAATGAGGACGTTTTTCGGGAATCCACGAGAATTACAATAATTGTGTTAAGAAATTTAAACTATGCAACAAAGGCAAAGATATTGTTGCAACGCGTACCCAGAGAGAGAAGACTTTACTATACCGAGTAATCTGCATAACCAACTTGCTAACACGTTATCCTAAAGTATATATATATATATATATATGTATGTATATATATATATATATATATATATATATATATATATATGTATGTATATATATATATATGTATATATATATATATATATATATATATATATATATATTCGTCATCCACATACAAGCTTGTTCGCTGTATCACAGCTCATCAGTGGAATAGATATCCACTTGCTTCTGGCCGGGATCGAAACTTGACCGATTCAATGTCAGGGCATATGAATAAACTGTAATTTTAAGTTATAATATATTTATTGGTAAAATACCCAATATAAAGTATAGAGCGTGTGTAAATATACAAGTGGACATGAAGGTCAACATCAATTCGCGACAGTCTGTATACTTACGCCTGAAGATTGTGTTCAAGCGTGGAACAAACTTTTTTGCGTCAATCAGTATTGACCTGTGCCCAGTGTATGTAATATCCTATTACATGATATTAAAATGCATGTCACTTGACGATGTGATAAAATGATGTGATCAACTAAATAAAAATCTTCAGGTGCTAATTTGCTCAGGAGCCTACACGCTGGGTCTAATTTCGTAAGAAACTGAAATAGCTGTCTACCGTACATTTATAAACGAGTGTGTGTGTACGAAGAAGTCCGTTATTAAGTCATTCATTTTTTCTTGGCCCGTCAGTCATGATCAAAGCGTAGTATCTGTTCTCAGATACTCACTACCTGCTCGCAGGCCGGGTTTGGAAGCATGACTATCTTTGACCAGCTTTGACAAGCAATGACCAGCTAAGACCAGTTTTGTACTCAGTTACCGCGTAATCGGGAGCTGGGTAATCTTTGATGCCCTGAGCGTATGTTCAGGTTCCCCACATTAAAAACTGACCTTGTGTCACAACTCACTCCATTGGGAGAGTAGGGTAAATCAGGACCACGTTGGACTAAATATAAACAGGTTTTTCGGGTGAGTTTATCAAAATCACTGTCGTCAATCTCTCTCTTGCTCTCTCTCTCTCCAAACATCTAACACCTTAGGTTCCTTGACGTGGTGTAATGGTTTGTGAGCTTCTCTCACTAGAACCTATTACAACTGAGTAGCGAGTCGTGCAGTGGATATCGGCTCGGAACGAAAAATCGGAGAGCCGAGCTCGAATTCCAGTTGAATTCATTGCATTCACTTGCGCGCAAATACTTCTGGGAAAGGTATTAATAAGTTTTCTCAGTCCAACTATGGGTTAAATAGCAGGGCAGATTGGTTTCTCTAGCCTTGGTTTTCAGCCAGTCTCCCGCAGAAAGTAACGGCAACTTATTACGGAAAAAGCTTCTGCCCAGTCAATCCTGTCTCGAAAGCTTGTATCACATATGCCACTTAACTGAGTTCAATCCTCACTTAGTACCCTCATACTTTCGGCCTTGTGTCACATCTCTCGCCAAACATCTAAGAGTATAAAAATCTAGTGGTTCTGTGATTTCCTGTTGAAACCTGTTTTTTTTTTTTTTTTTGGCTACTTGCCTGGAAATTCAAAACGATGCGACTTTACTCGTTGGGAAATAACCAAACGCCAGAACACGGTTAAAGAAAATCTAATTCTTGGCGAATAGACAGGAGAGTAATTTACAACCTGCTTGTGTATATTCTTTAACAATATTCACATACGACGATAAACATTTAAAAGGAGTCCTCGCAACCTTTCTTTTATGTGCTGTGTCCCTTCAGAACGTAGGCGGTCATGGCTTTCTACATCTTTCTGTTTGTTGTATCTAAACTTATTTATTAATGGAACTCTGTCTGTGTGTGTGTGTGTGTCTGTGTGTGTGTCTCCGTTACCTATAGACTCCGAAACGGCTCAACCGATTTTCTTGAAAATTTACACAGTTGCGTCTGCCTCTGCGAGTGTTCTTAGCTAGGTTTTGTGTAGAGGTACCCCGATAAATATCGAAAATCGATAATCAAAAAAGTTGGGTTATAGAAGGAGTGATCTGATTTTAATCAAATTTGATACACTCATAGACAAAAATATAAGAAACGATATTCAGAAGTTTCACGTTTGCAGTTCTTACAATAGTGCAGAAAATTGATGGTATGCATATATATAAATAAGGCAAGATGTTTGTGTGTGTGTCTGTTTATCTGCCTGTATGTCTGTATTTTTTTCATCCCTTTTATTTTAGTTTTTGCTTCGGGTTTGGCTCTAAGTAGATATAATGGTAGTTGTTAGTTTCAGCCATGATAGCATTTACTCAGAGGACTTATTTAGCCATCAAAATTCAGTTTACGACGAAAAAACATATTTGATATTGATACCAGGAAATCAAAATTCGACTTACATCCATTTATTTTTCTTTCAGTCTAGGGTTTCACTTTAACTGGAAACAAGTATTGCCTTTTAGTTTTTCGTGCCAACGTCCAGAAAGTCTGAGCTCGAGGACCATGGATTAGTTTTAAAGCTTTCATTACACCTGAGCTACGCTGGGCTATACTGCTAGTCTCTTAATAAATTATGTCTTGTTATTTCTCCCAAACCCTGTTTTACCATCCAATTTTCAAGCCCATCAAGTACGTCAGCGCCGTTTTCTTGTGTCCTATTCCCCTCTATCTGTTTTGTGAATATTCTTCCTCATCACATGTCCCAAAAACTCCAACTGTCCCTTCATAATGTTAAGCATAAGTTTCCTTTTTGTTTCCATTCTCTCCAAAACTTCGTCATTGCTCACATGTTCGGTCCATGGTATTCTCAGTAGTCTTCTCGAGAACCGCAGAGAAAAAAGATAAATTAAAACGTGAACACAACAGGAAGAAAAGGAGAGAGAGAGAGAGAGAGAGAGAGAGAGAGAGAGAGAGAGAGAATAATGTATTGAAATAGAGAGTATGGAAGAAACAAGAGAGAAAGAAGATTCAAGGTAAACTGTTTTCCGGGTGGATTTTCCCACCATAGGGAACGACTGAATTTAGGTCGTTTCCCTAAGGGTTGTTTTATTTGCACGCATTTATTTTATCAAATTATGAACAAATCGTGAAGACTACACGCGTTGATGCACATATCGCTTCTTTCTTACACCTTTCTTTCTTACTTTCTTTCATTCTTTCTTTCTTTCTTTCTTTCGCATTTCTCTAAGCCCTTCTTCCTCATTGCGTGTCCTATAAACTTCAGCTTTCATCGTGATCTTAAGTATAAGTTTCCTTTTCGTTTCCATTCTCTCCAAAACTTTGTCGTTGCTCACATGTTCGGTCCGTGGTATTCTCAGCATCCTCCTGTAGAACCTCATTACTGTTGCTTTGAGTCTCTCCTTCATCTTTAAAGAGATTGTCCAGTATTCACTGTCATACAGGAGGACAGATATCACGTAACGATTCAGTACATTTTTCTTTGTTTCCAATAAAATTTTCCTGTTTCTTAATACTCTGTTTAGCTATTGCAATACGCCTACAGATATGAATCCAGCAACCATTACACCTTATTATTGCACCGGGGTTTCCGTGGCGTTTAAATTAGAAAAAGCTGTCTGCTACTCGTTGCTGCTACTGATAGTTAATGTTTCGTATTATCAATCTTTATTGTAACTCTCGCCTACTTACCGTGGTTCGGACCGTAACTTTCTCGACAACTGCAACGACGATTGGTCTTTTCTTTCGTTAACACCTATGTGTACAGTATAAATGTTGCTTTTCTGCTGTCTTGACGCGTTGGTTTATAAGGAGAATCGTGTATCTTTAATCTTGCAGGTGTTTTTCGAAATGCAACATTTCTATTGTCGAGAATCCGAAATTTCGTTTCCGTCATTAACCGGGTTGCTTTATCAGCACCTAGGGAGTTCTCAAGAAGAAACAGATGGGATGAAAACACGTTAATTTAACACTTGCTGACTTTATAAATCTTGAATATATTATACAGTATGTCTTCCACAAAAAAAAAAAATGACAGTTTATAGTCTAATAGCATAGCCAAGTCTTCTTCTTCTTCTTCTTCTTCTTCTTCTTCTTCTTTGTGCTTTGTCCCTTCAGGACGTAAGTGATCATGGCCTTTCACGTTTCCCTATCCCTGGTGGCTCTGCGCACGCCTTCTCCTGTTATACCATGCAATCCTCGTTCCGTCATCCACCTGATAAGGTCCTTCAAATATGATATCCGTGGCTTTCCCCTGTCTCTTTTTCCCTCTATCTGGTCTGTTAGTATCAGATTCTCCAAGCCCCCCCTTCCTCATTGCGTGTCCCAGGAACTTCAGTTGTCTCTTTCTGATGCTCAGTATTAATTTCCTTTTTGTTTCCATCATTTCCAAGACCTCATCATTGCTCACATGCTCGATCCATGGTATTCGCAGCATCCTTCTGTAAAACCATATTTCAGTTGTTTCAAGTTTTTCCTTCATTTTTGATGGTATTGTCCAGCATTCACTGCCATATTGAAGGACGGACAGCACGTAGCAATCCAGTACTCTCTTTCTAGTTTCTAGCGAAATTGTCCTGTTTCTTAATACCTCACTCAACTGCTGGAATGCTTCCTTCGTCATGCCAATTCGCCTTCGGATCTCTGTGCCGCACTTTCCGTCTTCTATTATAACGCTTCCTAGTTATTTAAATTTTTGTAGCTGCTTGATTCTGGTATCCCCGACCTGTACTCAAATCTTAACAAAATATGCAAAAACTATGTTTACTGTTCAAACTTATGCAGATGAAAATCTACCAGAACGATGGATCGGGCGTACCAATGCTAATGACGATGTGATGACATCTTGTGAATTTTCTTGTACGCGGCTACATGAAAGGACAGGTCTATATCTCCGCTTTCTTTACAAGGCGAGGGGAACTTAAGCGGAGAATCACCGAGGCACTGGAGAATGTTACGCAAGATTCTAAAACTTGTTTGGCAGGAACTACTGACTTAACGTGTTTTGTATCACAGTTGGTGCGCATATTGAACATTTGGGAAGCTCTATGTAATCGGTTATAAAATCTACATATTTCTAAATATCTTGTTAGAATTTTGTCAAATCTTTTTCTTTAATTAATTAAGCTAATTTAACTTCGTTTGCCTGGGACATGTACTTGCTCAGATATTCACATTTTAATTGTCAATGTTGGCAGGGCATCATATATATATTGGCACGTTCGATTTTTTTTTTAGCTGAGTTAGCTTTGACATATTTTCTTTTTTGATAATATTTATGCTTTAGAGTTACTCTAAAGTTATTTCCCTAGTGATGTATATTTATAGTTCCAGTTTTAAGACATTCTGAAGCTTCTTTCAAATAATCTTCAATTTATGGTTCTAATTAATATTTTCTAACCGTTCTCTCTTTATTTGAACTTTCTATTGGCTCCTGCTTTAAATAAAAGTTTGCTTATACTGCTAGCCTAACACTTTCAGTACTAGAAGACACCGTTTGCAAGTTTGTTAGTTTTCTCTGATAAAACTATGAGAATTTCGTCGCCTTGTTGTACATTAACCGGAATTACATTTTAATTATTTACTTGTATTCCAGAAACTCAAAACTGCTAATAAAAATAAAACAATCTCTCGAAATCCATATAGCTATGTGAGATACTATTTTATGCTTATTAAATACGAATAAACTTACCTAAAATCTCGAGTTAAATTCCTGAGTTAATCAGTGTTGCATCATATTAGTTCCTTGGAGAAACAGAGTCGTTATAATGGATAATGATTTAGCAATAACAATAATAAGAATCTCTAGGGAGGAAATTGTTCATAAGAGAACGATATGATTGATTAAACGTACTCCGACGTCCCGTTCAAAATGTTATAAAGATTTCCGAATGGGTCTTAGAAGGGGTCGAAAGTGGAGCGGGTGAAATGTTGCAATAAATTCAACAAAAGTGTGGATGCTAGTTGAAAGAAATAATTGAATCTTAAGAAAATTGCGTTTCACAAATTATCAATAAATGTTGATTCGATGACATCGCCGGAATTAGGGCCATTTTCTGTCTCTCTGTCTCTGTCTCTGTCTCTCTCTTACATTCACGCACACACACACACACACACACACACACACACACACACACACACACACACGAACGCATCTGACATTTGTCTTATCAAATCGTGAAATGAAAGTTGAATTGAATGGCCACTCTTCTAGATCCTCTTGCTTTTATTTAGGTGATCCCCAAGACTCTATCCTAACACCTACGTTGTTCCTAATTTTGATCAGCGTTGTCAGTTCTCAACTCGGTTTCTATGCTGATGATACAAGTATTTACTTTACCTGTCTTAATAGCAAGTCTGATCGCTTCAACAGGGTCAAATTAGCAGCTGTTCTAAAAAAATGACCTAAAATCTTTTATTATCTGGGGCAATGAATGACTGATGCTAATCCCCAGAAGAGCGATTTATTGCGCTTTCCTGGAGTAACGTTTTCCGGTGACACGAAGGGGAAAGATTGTATTGAATCAATTGTTAGGAAGGTTGATTCATATCTATGTGTCTACCATGCTGTTCATAGATCCAAAGAGATTTTTAATAATTCCCTAACTAGGAAGGTTGATTCACTGTGTCATTCAGGACAATTTTTATGGTTGGAATCTATCTTAAACATGTATATGTCTACCATGCTGTTCATAGATTCAAAGAGATTTTTATTAATTCCCAAACTAGGAAGGTTGATTCACTGTGTCATTCAAGACAATTTTTATAATTGGAAGCTATCTTAAACATCTATATGTATACCATACTGTTCATAGTTTCATAGAGATTTTTATTAATTTCCAAATTGGAAAATAACAAATACCTGGTCATTTTTATTTCAGAAATGGCATTTGAGTTTAATCTATTTATCTGAGGTCGATATAAAATTTTAAATTAATGCTAGCCGAGTGGATTAAAGCGTTATTTTGTGAATTTTAGCAACATAGGAATTGTGAGTCCGATTCCTGGACTGTGCAATGTTTACTTGGACTCAACAGAAACACGATCGATAACTTAACCGGACTAAAAATATGAAATAGACGAGATATCCATAGACATGGGCAGTAGAACGAAAACCGTCGGTGAAAAAGTTTAAGTTCGGAATTACCTATAGGTTACTCAGATCGAGGTACAGATGATGAGAGCCGGGGGACATAACGACCAAAATTTGATAGCCAACATGTAATAGCTTTGTTTCATAGATTAAACAAAAAACAATTTATGAGGTCATATACCAAGATCTATTTGAACTACTAAAGAAAACTTGATTAATTTGTGAAAAATTTCAGAATAATCTGGAACATTTACTGGAAACAAACAGTCTGCATTCGGATATTTTTTTAATTAGGTGATTTGGTTTTAAAGCGTGTCCTTAACTTTTTCACGCTATTCAAAGCCTGAAAATATTGTTAGATGGAAAGACATTTTGTAGAAAAAAATGATTTTTACTGAGACAACTTTTACTAATTAAACCCATAGATAGAGAGTGAAGAGGTGGATTAATATCATTCCCAAGGGCATTTTAACGTAAGTAAATGTAACGAACCCGACTGGAACTAGAACTCGCCTCACTGATTTCTAATTCTGAACCGTTATTCATTACATCTCTTGCAGCAGCTGGTATTTGCAAACGTCCACACATCTAGATATTGTCATGCATGACATTGATTAAATTCGGTGATATTACAATAGTTGGTGTTTCAAAGTGATATGGTCGTAGGGCCTTATTCGTATAGAAAATTTGGTTTTGCCGTTCTAAATACGTAGTATATTACATGATCTATCTTTTTTTATTTACACAGAGGCCATAACAATGTCATAGCAAATTAAAATCTCTCCATAATTGATCGGTTGGCGCTAATCAGGCAGAAAACAAATTATAAAATTTATTTTTATCATTGTTAATGTCTTCATATTTACAGTTTTCTGTTAAGCTTCCAGATTCTTACATTGCATTGCTATAGAAACGCAGGTATTTGACAACTATTTGTCACCTTTCTTCCTTCTCTCATGGTACGAGTTGAACAATTTAATCAAGTCTAAACACAATCGGACACACGCATATAAATAAGTACCATGGACTCGTGACGAGTTCTTCTCTAAAAACTCCACTGAGTGTTGATCTTTAATACCAGGGCAGAATTTCGACACATCAGTCAATTTATATTCTTTATGATAATAGTAATAGTATGAAAAAAATATCCTGACAATGATTCATAGCTCATGCTTTATTTAAACATAAAATGGGAAGAGACTCAAATGTCAGATGAGGATAAGATTTCCTTATTTAAGCTCCTCTAAAAGAATTTCTTATTTCAGATGAACGGCTTAGTTGCGATAGCGTGTGTTCCAGCGGCTCCTTGTCTTAGCTGTTTGCTCTCAAGAGCAAAGATGGATGTTCATAAACTGTCTGTTAGTTATATTTTACTTTTCACATTATTAGATGCGTTTTCAGTACGAATGCAGATTAGCACCTGACGATGTTTACTTACGACATCATCAAATGATTAGTGACATGTGTTTTAATGATATCATATTATAGGAAAAATGTACTTTGATCACGCTAACCATTACCCTGTTTGGACAGGCTACGTTTGCCGAGTTAATTGTAACCTTATTCAGATTCGTATAAAATAAGGAATAAAATCTTTATAATAAGTCGGCTTCACCCTCTAATTCACAGCTGTTTTAGAAAGGTAAGGTAGCTGTCAAGGGATAAGCTAACCGGTGTCGAGTCTTACTGGAAGTTTATTTTCTCTCCGAATCATGCTGTTTATTTAATATTCGTATAATAAATTGATAGGAGTCACCAGAAAAATTCTAATAAAACTCATAAGGGTATATTATTTTCTTTTAATCTTATTTTTTCATCACGTGATAAGAAATTGTGGAGAGTCATGTTCTCTTATGTTCTGAAAAGTTTAGGTTGTTGATCTAATATTAATAATTTGCATTAGTTAAAATTATAGTCTCAATGATGTGGTCTGATCTGCTTTTTTATGTTAGCTGAAATTGAGCTTAGTAAATATTTATGATTGCTTGCCTCGTGGTCTATATACAAGTTGAATGTAATACCAAACAAAAAAGGAAATTAATCCACGTGGAACAAAAATCTGTTACTAATTTCTTCAAATTGTGTACATATGAACGTTTAATTGTGCCTTTCTATATTTTAATTCGACTACAGACCTACAAATATTTCTACAAAATTTTAAAAAAAGAAGACTTTTAAAAAATTCTGTTTATTACCAAAATATTTAAAGTACAATAAAATATTACAGTTACATAATTTTTCAGGGTTTAAAATTTTTTTCTTCTAGTTTTCAACTTTATGACTGTATTACGCAGGTCCAGTGTAGGAATTGTCCAGACTGTATAATGATAAAGTGTAGTCATATGTAACACACTTACACACAACAAAGACATACGCATGCGCACTGCAGACGTGCATGGAAAGTTACAGGCTGACAGTATGTGATGGACAGAAAATCTTCTATTATAGATTATTATTATGAGCAGACTTATTATTGGTTGACTAATTTCAACAGATGCAACCTCGAAGAGTAGCGAAAACTTCTTAAAGTTTCGTCACTTCTGAGCGAGTTTCTGCGAATGTATAAGGAATAAATCTTTCTGACATTAAGCAGTTTCCGGGAGCTATAATTTGTAATGATATCAAACCTCATATTTTGCTATCGATATTCGTTTTCAAATTTACCCCGCTTATTGCGAGATGTGTTCAGGAAAAGAAGGAAGAAAAAGTTCTTCTATTTTTACTTCTGAAATAAATTCAAAATAAGAATGGAAACGAACGTTTCCTGGGAAAGCGTAGAAATAATTGATTGCGAATCGATTTTTGCTAAAAATAAAAATATAAGACCGGCAACTAATTTCTTAAAGTTGTTTTCCTCTGCGACGGCCTCAGGAATTAGTGGCTGCAGAATTTTAAAAGGATAGCAAAACAATTCAAAACAATTTACAGAAAAGAAAAAGGGAAATTTTAAAGAAAGAAAGAAAAGAACAAACAGAAAGAAAGAAGCCATGTAAAAAAAAAAATTAAAAAAAAGAAAATAGTCAAATTTGAACACTCACCTACTTATATATATATATATATATATATATATATATATAGACAATTTGGCAAATGTCTACTTTGACACGTCGATGAACAGGATTCATTAAGGATACTTGATTTTATATTTTAGTTGGTAGTTAAAATTAAGTGATCACCGGTGAAATATATCAAAGTAAAAGTTCTCAGAATTGTCTTTGCTACGTAAGTCGGCTAGAAAATTCATAGACTGATCAGGATATATATGTAAATGAACGTGCCATTTGGTAGGCAAAAAGACATACAAAAGTATCACAATATTCAATCCGACCCAGGTATTTATCTTCCAACACGTAAACAACTCATAAGCACACGCATAGCGAGATAAATAGATAAATGTAGAAAATATAGTCATAAGAATCAACATTACATAGTGACTGTCAATTTGACACCTTACACGACATTCCTATTTTCATACTTTCTATATGTATGAACAATTTATCTCCGATAGTGACGACTCTTACCCCAAAAATATAGCAAATTTCAAACCATCCTCTCTATTTTAATAAAGAACGTTGTGAATATATATAGTCACTTTTGAAAAAACACTGTTGAGCAACACTGACGAATCAATGATGACAGGACGAAGCTCATCAGTGCCGTTACACATCCGGATGCTTCCAACCCTGATTGAAACCCGACCGATTTTTCATCAGTCAAAGATTTTACCTCTAAGCTATGGGCGCATGGTGGCGGAAGATAGATTTTAGCGTGTTATTTACATAATGTAAACAAACGCCATTAGCCAAGAGTGTTCAATTAATTGCTGAAAAACGATGCGCAAAAGTAATGAGTAGATACTGTTTTTAAAGTTTACCATTTCCCCCAGCGAAGAGTAGATTTCATGTAAACTGACTACTTATAGCGTTACATTCTATCAAATCGAGCGCTTTCAGTCATCGGAGTTTGTTTACATCCTGTGAAAGCTGCTTATCTATGCCGTTACGCAAATAGCTCAGTGGTAAAATGTTCGTCTAACGACAAATTAGTTGGATTTCGATCCACGGAAATTCTAGGTTTACTGAAGAGCTGTGATGAAGCGAAACAGACTCGACTGCTAATGAATGAATATATATATATATATATATATATATATATATATATATATATATATATATATATCCCCTCTATTATAATAAAGACCGTTTCCTTCCTATCCCGCTCAGGGATATTTTGAATAATTTTATTTTTTTCTTATGTCTTAATGCAAGATACTCAGTAATAGGTTCATCAATATATATGTTTCCGTCATTTTAGACTGCATATCGATGTAAATATTTTGTCGTCATTTTTTACTGTACGGGCCCACTCGTACTTATAAAATAAAACCATTAAAAATAAACATGTCTTTTTTTGTTATCTATCTATCTATCTATCTATCTATCTATCTATCTATCTATCTATCTCATCCTGTTCCTTCCTTCTATCTATCTATCTATCTATCTATCTATCTATCTATCTATCTATCTATCTATCTCATCCTGTTCCTTCTATCTATCTATCTATCTATCTATCTATCTATCTATCTATCTATCTATCTATCTATCTATCCTGTTCCTTCTATCTATCTATCTATCTATCTATCGATCTATCTATCTATCTATCTATCTCATCCTGTTCCTTCTATCTATCTATCTATCTATCTATCTATCTATCTATCTATCTATCTATCTATCTATCTATCTATCTATCTATCTCATCCTGTTCCTTCTATCTATCTATCTATCTATCTATCTATCTATCTATCTATCTATCTATCTATCTATTTCATCCTGTTCCTTCTATCTATCTATCTATCTATCTATCTATCTATCTATCTATCTATCTATCTATCTATCCATCCTGTTCCTTCTATCTATCTATCTATCTATCTATCTATCTATCTATCTATCTATCTATCTATCTCATCCTGTTCCTTCTATCTATCTATCTATCTATCTATCTATCTATCTATCTATCTATCTATCTATCTATCTATCATCTCATCCTGTTCCTTCTATCTATCTATCTATCTATCTATCTATCTATCTATCTATCTATCTATCTCATCCTGTTCCTTCTATCTATCTATCTATCTATCTATCTATCTATCTATCTATCTATCTATCTATCTATCTATCTATCTATCTATTTCATCCTGTTCCTTCTATCTATCTATCTATCTATCTATCTATCTATCTATCTATCTATCTATCCTGTTCCTTCTATCTATCTATCTATCTATCTATCTATCTATCTATCTATCTGTGTGTGTGTGTGTGTGTGTGAGAGAGAGAGAGAGAGAGAGAGAGAGAGAGAGAGAGAGAGAAATAAGCTGGTATGATAGAAAACAATTAAAAAGAGAAGTTATCATGAATATTGGAAAAGAAAATCATTAAAAACGGTAAGAAAAGGAAACAAAGGCAAAAAGAAATAACAAATTAAGACACAAATAAAGGGCAAGAAGATTCGTAAATCCATCTGATAAAAGAAAGAAAGAACGAAAGAAAGAAAGAAAGAAAGAAAGAAAGAGATATACATAAGTAAGTAATTTTAAACTTTAAAAGAAAATAAAATGAAGTACTTGTAACCATATAAAGAAAAAGGAGAAAATTTAAGTTAGTAAATTAAAATTCAAACGATAAAAAGAAAGAAATAAAAGAAAGAAAGAAGAAAGACTGAAAGGAGGAGAGAAATAAAGATAGAAAGAAAAAAATGAAAGGAGGGAACTATGTAAACAAGCTGAAAAGAAAGAAGACGGAAATCTGTGTGTCGAATCGACAAAACAACAAGTGAAAAAATGCCTTACATTTAAAACAGATATAAAATCTTGACTTTCTTTTTTTATAATAAAGAAAGACATTGAGAGGAAATATAGGATGAAAATCGAGATTCTTAGCCATAATATATATTTGTGTTTTCAACTGCCGTGTCCTTAAAATAACGTTTAGCTGACACTTGCCTTGCTTTTAAAATAACTTTTAAGCCGATCTTTGCGATGTTTTAACAAAACATTATGTTACTATAATGTTATGTTTGTATAGTCTGATAAAAAAAAAACATTGGCTGTGCGGGGTATATGGCTTTGGGACATCAAACATTCAATCTTCCCGCCTGACTGAAAGATTCTTTTTTCCGCATCGCAAATTTGGCGTTTATATAACTTGCAAACATCCGATTGTCTTTTGTGTTTATATATGTCTCTGTGTGTGTTGTGTATGCGCGTGTTTTGTGTAAGTTCAGTTAGGTTGACTAATTTACGTCGGCGCAGCCTCAGACACCCTATGAGGATTGATATTGCTCTCATTGCGCACTCTCAAGCCAACCTTCAGATGTATCTGAAACTTTTGTTCTGATGCGACATCGAGTGCAAAAATTATTTTTGGTATTTCTTTGTGTGAGCGCAGTTTCATTTTCTTTTTTATAATAATTTATAAAGTTTCAAAAATATTTTTAAAATTTTCAAAACCTTGTCGTGGTTAGGTTATTAAGTTATTAAGTGAAGACTACATTTACTTATTGAAAATTGAAAAGTTTAATACAAGTCATCAAAACAATAGATTTTTCAAATAAATTTAATTTTTTTGTGTTAATTTGAAGTTATTTTAAGTATAGTATTTTCTGTGTCATTAAAAGGTCATGTGTTTCACGGTTTCTTCCCGATACAAAAAACAATTTGAACTATTTTTTCAATTCTGATCAACCATACTTAGCTTATCTTTACATTTGGCTGTTATCACACATCAATCACATCCTTCAAAGGTAAGGAAAATCAACGCTGCCTGATTAAGAAATAGTTTTATTCTAAACTCCATGCTCTAAACAAGTAATTCTTGGGTAAATCAAATAAATTTAACTTTAAATTTGATAATTCTTTTAAAAAACAACATGTTGAAGATGTATAATTTATTTTTGCAAGATTTTTAAAACCGTACATTGAATTTGTTCACAAATATGACGATCGCTTAAAAACGGCCAAAAAATTAAACAAATTAAAAATATTTCAAAATTTTAGAATCCAATCAATATATTCTTGTTTGAAGTATATCAGAGTATTTTGCTTACTGGAAATGGTAAATATAATCATTTAGCTTTCAATTAAAGCTAAAGTTAAAGCTTCAAGAAAACTTTGTATTTATCAAACTTCATTTTAAAACTTAGGTATCATGAATTATCGTGAAAAAGTCAAAGTACCTACATTATAAAGACAAGAAAAAATTCAGTTGTTACTATATTTGAATATTTTCAATTAAATAAAACACAAAATAAGTCTGTTAAAACTTTTATTAAGTTTCTTACGGCGTTGAAATTAACCCATGAAGGCCATTTGTCCAAAATATCAGAGGTGGCTATTAATGATTGTATGTAGTAATCTAAAATAATGATGTTTTTATAAACTTATAATATTTTTTTAATAAATCTATAAATAATACGTTATTTTTTATAAAAATATTGTATTTTTAGAGAGAGATAGTACTAGATTTTAAGGTGGCCATTAATTGGTGAATGCCTTTAAAACTCAGATAAAAGTAACTTGAATGTAGAGACAAACTTTCTAATACTTTCGACTATCACTGTTTGGGATCAAGAAAAAAAGAAAAAAAAAGATTAAATGTCACAAAATAACTAATATGGCGTATGTCAATCTAAAGTCTAGAATGTAGGTGATAGTCATACATGTCATCATATTGAAATATTCGGAATTGGCGTCATTTTGTAAGTATGACAAATCAGTTTAAATGTATTCTAAACTGACAAAAAAACGCCGACATCATGTGATAAACAAAATAAAGCAATGCAATGTAGTTTAAGTTCGTTTTTTGAGGGGTGCCGTAATATAGCAACAACTCTAAGTAGAAGCTTATGAAGCCTTATTTGATTAACTTTTAATAATTTATTATATATAAAAATATGGTGCAAGGCCAAAAAATGGGTATGAGGAATTGGTCTTAAAATAGCTTAGCTAGACACAATCGCTGACCCCGCAACCTATACAATACTCCTTTCTTCAAAACATCACATTCTTATTAGAGAAGGCACTGTAATATAGCAACAATTCTAAGTAGGATCTTATGAAGCCTTATTTGATTAATCAGTAATTATTATTTATATACAAAAATGTGGCGCAAGCCCAAAAAATTGTTATGAGAAAGACTGGTTTTGATTTGCCTTAAATAGCTTAGCTAGACACAATCGCTGACCCCAGCAACCTATACAATATTCCTTTCTTCAAAACATCACATTCTTATTAGAGAGGACACTGTAATATAGCAACAATTCTAAGTAGGATCTTATGAAGCCTTATTTGATTAATCAGTAATTATTATTTATATACAAAAATGTGGCGCAAGCCCAAAAAATTGTTATGAGAAAGACTGGTTTTGATTTGGCTCAAATAGCTTAGCTAGGACAATCGCTGACCCCAGCAACCTATACAATACTCCTTTCTTCAAAACATCACATTCTTATTAGAGAAGGCACTGTAATATAGCAACAATTCTAAGTAGGATCTTATGAAGCCTTATTTGATTAATCAGTAATTATTATTTATATACAAAAATGTGGCGCAAGCCCAAAAAATTGTTATGAGAAAGACTGGTTTTGATTTGCCTTAAATAGCTTAGCTAGACACAATCGCTGACCCCAGCAACCTATACAATATTCCTTTTCCCCAAAACATCACATTCTTACTTATTATTCCTGCCACGAACACCACAACGCCGCAAAGACTCCATGAAATCCTACATAGTTCTACATGTACAATTTGCCTGTGGGGAGTGAGGAGTAACAACTTGAAAAAATGAAAACCCCGATGAATATTTATACAATGCATAATGCTATTTACAAGGAACTAAACAAAATAGTGTTAGTAATAACCCCACCCCAAATCCTTAACTTTGTCAGAAATATCAGTTGACTGGAGGAAATTTATGCGGGATGTAGATAAATTAACCAGTCTTTTAATCAAACATACACACAAATATACACTCGTTCAGACAAGAAAACAAATACAAAAAACACCCTCGAAAAACAAAAATGCCCCTGTCTATCAGGATACTAAAATTTCTGGTCATCTAGCGGAAAGAGCTGCGGAATTAAACTAATGAGAAATAGAGACAAAAAAGGCCAATGGTTATACACACCTTAGCTAATTTTAAGAAAAGACAAACCTAAACTAACCTATAATACACAAGGGTGACTGTTTGAATATAGTATCATCAATATCCTGATGATTAACTCATATTAAAGTACCAATCTAAGTCGGCGCTTTTTCACTCGACAGATAGGCGCAAGGCGCAAGACACACCCACCTTTTGCCAAATTCTGATGGAGGGAGTCGTCGCCATTCCGTCCTGATTTTGACTTTAACCTACTTAAAGAGCAAGATCAATTGGGAAGAGGTAAACTTCTGACAAGGGTGAAAATGTTTGAATATAGTATCATCAATATCCTGATGATTAACTCACATTAAAGTACCAATCTAAGTCGGCGCTTTTTCACTCGACAGATAGGCGCAAGGCGCAAGACACACCCACCTTTTGCCAAATTCTGATGGAGGGTGTCGTCGCCATTCCGTCCTGATTTTGACTTTAAGCTACTTAAAGAGCAAGATCAATTGGGAAGAGGTAAACTTCTGACAAGGGTGAAAATGTTTGAATATAGTATCATCAATATCCTGATGATTAACTCACATTAAAGTACCAATCTAAGTCGGCGCTTTTTCACTCGACAGATAGGCGCAAGGCGCAAGACACACCCACCTTTTTCCAAATTCTGATGGAGGGAGTCGTCGCCATTCCGTCCTGATTTTGACTTTAAGCTACTTAAAGAGCAAGATCAATTAGGAAGAGGTAAACTTCTCGTCTCTTTAGAATTTCTTCTGACGCGACTTCTATATCACGACTCGTATAACACAAGAACACATGATGTTCAGACTTAGTTAATGACGCTACCATATTTCTACAAACAGAAACGGCCTCAAGGAGAAAGAATTTTCCGGACAGTATACGAACCACGACATCTTCAACTAACTTGCACAACGGGATTATATACTTTCAGTGGAATAAAGCGTGAGACAGGGTCTCCAAATCCGACTCACCGCAATGGAAAGCAGCTTGGCGAACTATCCAGGTCCGCTAAAGAAAGCTTTTTGCGAACCCAGAGGGCCTTTCGCATCACCGGCTAAGTGAGTGATGTCTAAGTATTAGTGAGGCATTTCAACCCAGGGGCTCAAGACCATATAGAGCGATCCTCCTGCTTTGTCAGACCGAGCTCGTCAATCAGATAATCTTAAATGGCTTCCTCACTACTACCCAATATAATGCCTTACGAGACAACGCCTAGACGTCGGAGAGGCCATCCGTCGACTGTAAGAAGAACTTTGGGACTAACAGGCATCGACGATAGAAGAAGCACTCGCCTCGAGGTAAACGGCGTGCTCCCTCCTCGCACGAGTGGACATTGCTTAAGGACGATAAGGCTCGAACATTAACTAGTGGCACTGGCATACGTAATTTTGCAATCACTTGGAAGTCAGAAATATTTTTTCTGTAGATAACTTAGGCCATATTTTGGATTTCCAGCAAAGATCGAACTTGAAAAATTTATCAGTCTTAGAATAAAGCCGAAAACCAAGTTATGTCCTACGTAACAGTGCTGTATTAAAATGGATGAGATAACATCGTGTAATTTGGAGGGACTACTAATTAGATAATAACTATTAAAATACTCAAGATAGTAGGTTGAATAGCTGAAAAGAAAATTAAAAAACAAAACGCGGTAAATTTCTATTTAAAAATAATAAAATGAACTTAAGAACTGTTCCAAAGAAAATCAAACTCAGCTTTTACTGAACAAGATTCAGTAAAACTGAGCGAAGCCATGATCCCCAAAGCTATTCATTTCACGATAAGGAAAAGACAATTGATTCCTCAGCTTCTAAAGGACTAAGAATGCTGATGTTTCGTTTACCATATTCTATCAGTAGAGAATGTGACTACAAAAAAATAATGATCTAATTTACTTTCGACAAGTAAACAAAATGTGTATTTTGTGCTAAGCTTCAAGAGTAGGGTATTTATTTATGTTGATCACCCCAAGAATTAAATTATCTAGATATCTTGAAAGACTTTGAATATATAAGGGGATTGCCATATGGCCAATTAGTAAGATCGCCTAAGATTAAAATGTGCTTTTTTTTTTTCGACAATCGTCTGCAGTTGGTATGGTTATCGTTATTTGGAATTTCTGGTGAAGGATCTATTACTGATAAAGGAGGCCAGCCGGCCAGTTCATAAAAATATGGAGATAATGAAATTGGGCATGGACAACTATCATTTTCTGGGGCTTATTTAGGTAGAGGAAGTCATTAATTGTAGTTATCGAAAAAGATTCCCCTATATAAAGCCAGCGTGCATTTTGCTTGGTGGCCATTTTTCCAGAGTGTGGAGCAGAGATCAAATGGAAATGCACACCTGCATTTCGATAGCCAGAGTGAACATACATACTTATGCATGACAGAAGAATTAAAGACAGTTTGACGTATTGGCTATTACTTTAACAGTGGCGACCATAGTCTCCAGATCACAACTCGTGCGGTAAAATAATTTGGTTTGCAGTAGCTAATAGACATTTCAATAAAACTCTTGCTAGAATTATTAACAGTACTGTGCATTTCATTTGTCTAACTTCAGAAGCTATATTCAGACATAAGAGAGCCATAGACAGGAATTCTGCGATCTTCGTCAGAAATTATGCAATATTGTTTATGGTACACAACTTATATACGGGGTTCACCACTGACTTCACCGTCAATCGCAGTACCGTATGATGTTAGGAAACGGGACTACATACCGGCTCCAACCGACGAGAAAAATGAAAGACGAATGAACTTAAGATCGGTATTACTCAACAAAACTAGTGACTCGCAGCTAAGAGAAAAAAGAGGAAAAGAGACAGGGTTCCGAGCTGGGTGCATTGATAGGTGTGTTGTCAATGCTGTCAGCGCTTGTGGGTTACAAATATATAAATATTTAAGTAATATGGGAGGGGGCGCGAAACGTATATTTTGCTATTAAAGCGGACATCAAAATTTTCTATAAGAAGAAAAAACAACACGGAGAAGAAGAGTATGGATAATGAAATAATTCATAAAGAGGTGACGCAAAACAATATAAAAACAATATAAAAACAAACAAGCAATAAAAAGAATAGAAGTCTGACCAGTTTTCGATCGTCACTCTTCAGAGTCAGCTCAGGGCAAACGTGTAACTATGTACACAACGTTTTTAAAAAAATAAATGAAGAACTGCTAAGGAATCAGCAGAAGAGAGTAAGAAATGTTTATATATAGCCGCACTCCGATTATTTTAAGGCTACGCAGCCATCCATTCTGCTTACAGACGAAACGCTATCTAGACATAAAGTTTTTTTTTTTATAAACGTTTCACCCCGAGCAAGGCATGTCACTGCCACTACTGCGCAGGGGGCTACATAGAGTGGAGAAAGGATGATTAAATATAGGAAATGTCAGAGGGTGGGTGATAGGCGGGTAAGGATACAGAGAATGAGGGTTGGGTAGATGAGAGTGTTCTGAGAATAATTGGGAATTAGTGTGATAGGAGGTGTCTATTGACCCTACATTTAAACACCTGGAGATTGTAGCTGTCGGGAAAGCAGAGTTGTGGAAGGGAGTTCCACAGGCGGGAAGCGCGAGAAAAGAAGCTGTTGGAGTAGAATTTACGGTTACATCTTATTTGTTTAACTGTAAAAGGGTGGGACCTAGTTGCTAATCTAGTATCTCGTGTAAATTCATGCTTAGGCGGCCCCAGTGATCTAAGCTCATCGGAGCAGAAGCCATGAAAGTACTAGTAGAAGAGGCACAGAGAAGCCACATCACGCCGGTTAGAGAGTGGTTGCAGCCGGTCTGCCAAGTTAGTATCAACCACGTTACTCTAATATTATCTCAAATGATAATCAGTATAAGATTTGTTAATTATGGTAAAAGAAGTCCCTGGTAACCGACATAGTACACACACGCCTAACAGTAAATGTCTGCTATAATAAGCAGTGAAATTGTAGAAAATATGTCATGTACTGATGTTATACGCAAGGAGAAAATGTCTAGAAAATCAGCTTATAAATTGCCACTTTATACATGTCCCTACCACTGACACCGAGTATAAGTGGGAAATACTTAATCTTATCAACATGTCTTCCCACACCAAAAAAAAAAAAGAAATTACCAGCAGCGGTGTGAAATATTTATCTCTGTAAAGCCCCAAAGTATTAACCAGTTTTGTATAGAACTGTGATCGCTTATTGACGATTGAACTGATTACAGTCTTAAAAATCAACCGTTTACATCTGCTAAAACATCGCCCTTAACTACACTTGGCTGAAGAAATTATCGAGAAAGTATTTAGGTGATCATTAAAAAATCTGCGATGGAGGAAATTCGAATCTATTACATATAATTGCGTTTTTATCAAATCAACTGTTGTGAGGATTTGATTCATACTCAGGGACTTACGATCAATAATTTCTTGACAAGCCATTATTAGAAAAAGTTCAGTGAAGGTTCTATTTTTGTTAAACGTTTTCTTTTATTTCTTTTAATGAAGAAGCTTTTGTGATTGGTATGATTTCTGACTGTAAGAAACTAAATTCATACCAAGAAATAATTGGTAAAAGTTGATCATAAGGTTCTTCTAAATTTTAAAAGAATTAAAAAATTAAAATAAGAAATCTAGAATAAGATTTAGAATGAATTTATTAAATGCTTCAAATTCGCATACTTTTAATACTTTTAATACAAAAAACCGTCGACGATACAATCCGTTTATTAAAAAATTTACTAATAATAAACAACGGATTTTAAAGACCTCTCAATTTGTTGATGTCATCGAGTTTGCAGACGACACGACTAAATAACATAATAAATGACATTTCATCAAAGCATGAAGAGAATGATGTCCCAATAGCCCACATAAAGAGAATGATGTTCCAATAGCCCACATAAAAAGAATGATGTCCCAATAGCCCACATAATAAGAATGCTGTCCCAAAAGCCAACATAAAGAGAATGATGTCTCAATAGCCCACATAAATAGAATGATGTCTCAATAGCCCACATAAAGAGAATGATGTTCCAATAGCCCACATAAAAAGAATGATGTCCCAATAGCCCACATAACAAGAATGCTGTCCCAAAAGCCAACATAAAGAGAATGATGTCCCAATAGCCCACATAAAGAGAATGATGTCCCAATAGCCCACATAAAGAGAATGATGTCCCAATAGCCGACATAAAGAGAATGATGTCCCAATAGCCAACATAAAGAGAATGAAATCCCAATAGCCCACATAAAGAGATTGATGTCCCAATAGCCCAGATAAAGAAGGCAATTCCAGCAGACCCCGACAGAGAACGATAATTTCGCTACTTTAAAAACATGTGATCGTTTTCATTTTCCTTTAACAAACTACTTTTGCTGCATATATATGCCTTCATGTTTGCTTTTCTGCAGCTGTCAAAAAAAAAAACGCAAAAATTCTTTTCGTTATAAAACCGTATCTGGAGTCAACAATTCTTGTAAACTGCAGTAAATCAATACAGAACGATATGTTCTTTATTGTAAATGCTAAATCTTCCGACAATTTGTCGATAAGCTTAAACATTTTTGCTGTTAGGCTGCCTCGACTATTATTGATCAGTGCCCTTCAAATCTTCGGATATTTCCAGATATATGTAACGATTTGTCTAGCACAGAGACAAATGCGTGGTTGAGGAGAAATACTTTATTCAGGTATGTTTTGAGAAAAAAGCGCAGAATCAAACGAAATATTATGTTGAAAAATTGAGACAATTCATATAGTATTTAAAAATAGCAAATATATTAAATAAAATTAAGGAATCTAGAACACAGTTTAAAAATTAAGCCGTCACTTCTTTGAACTAGTGTTCCTTAATTTTGTCGTCTTATCAAAATCTTTGACCTGACCGCAAAATTCGTTGTTTTTCACATGTGTGCCGCGTTCTATGTCTCTCCAGGAAAACAAGAAGTAATGAAAAATTTTCTTTTCTTCACAAAGTTAAGTTATTCTCTTTCTTTTATCAGGTTATGGGAACATCAATTATTATATTTAGTAAGTTGTGCTTACGGCAATATAACGACAAGACACTGCTTCTCGTAAGATCACCGAAGTTAAACAACGTCGAGCTGAGTCAGTACCTAGATGAGTGACGGCTTAGAAATACCAGGTTCTGTGAACTTGGATGATTGATTGTTGGTTGGTTGTTTTCTTTTTATGGCATATCAACCTCGGTAGGTCATTTATTGCCAACTAGATTTTATTTATTTATTGCTGGTAATATCTTTTTCTTTCAACAATTTATTGTTGTTTTTTATATAAGTTTTGTGTCTAGTAATACTTTTTTCTTTTCGGGTATCAAGATTCATTGTGATTTGTTTTTAAGGGCAGGGTTCCTAAGTCCTACCCTGTTACTTAACCCATAATTGGAGGGAAGGGACGGATTAATACCTTTCCCAAGGGTACCAGTGCTTAAGTGAATGCAGGGTATTCAACTGGAATTCGAACTCGGCTCACCGATTTCTCTTTCCGGGCCGACATCCACTGTACCTAAACGCTTACAGCACGTGGTATTCCCAAGCGCTCACCCATCTAAGTACTGACCAGGCTCAACGTTGCTTAACTTCGTTGTCTTGTCTTAACTTCGGTGAACTTGGATGAGCAGGTGGTGTAATAGAAAACTGCTCAAAATTGGAACTCGAAGAGCAGATTATCAGTTCCAGAGACGTTCACTTATGCGAAAATACCCGTGAGAATAGTTTGAATTTCCCTCTTCACACACTATAAGTTAATATATATATATATATATATATATATATATATATATATATATATATATATATATAATAGAGATAAGTTAATTAGTAGCACTTGTATCAGTAAACCATTATTATCTTCCCCAAATTTTAAAACGGTAACAATATTTTCTGGCTTTAAATAACTTGCAAAATGTTAATAAACCTTAAAAACCAAATTAATCAATCAATAATATATTAACGTAGAAGGAAATTCCTGTCATATTTGAAAGTGAAAAAGTAACAATTTTTTCTTTGTTCTCGTTTTATATATTTAGACAAAATACTATTTCCTCTCAGGGCTTGTAGCCACATCACGTTGAAACAACGGTTCTCTCATGATCACTGAAGTTAAGTAACATCGAGCCTGTTTAGTAAAAGTAAGCCCTCAGTTTGTCAACAAGTAATTGACACGATGCTAAGTGCTTTGGATTACGCTGTGGCATATCTTAACGATGTGTTAAAACATAGACCGTAATGAACATGTGAAGCACGCGAACGATGTGTTTAGAGGGTAATGTGTTACGCATTTAAGCTCAATATAGAAAAGTGTTAGTTCTTTCTATCAAAAATAAATTATTTAAGTCAAATTATGGATGACAAATGTAGGTGGCCAGATCCTCTGAGAACAAGTGCTATAAAAACATACCAGCACCTACAAATATTGCATAATAACAATCACTCTTAGTTTAATGATTACATTCTTAACATGAATGAGCACAGAGTACCGTTGAATAAATTGTTGAAAAAAGTTGAAAAGTGAGTATGGTCTGAAGAATGGGAGAAAGCATTTCAGAAATTGAAAAAGGCTCAAATTTCTGATCTATCATTGACGCATTATGACCAGAGCAAGGGAATTCATGTAGCAAGTAAAGCTAGCAACTTTGTGTTAAGGGCATATAGCTTCATCAGCAAAATTATGAAGAACTAAAAGCTTTTTATCACGTCCAAAGGATGCTTTGGCCAGCGGAACAAAAATACTCCCAAATCGAAAAAGAAGGTTTAGCAATGGTTTTTATTGCTGTAAAACGTTTCACGAGTATATTCAAGGCGGACAGTTTATTTTTAAACGGATCATCGTCCGTTGGTGACAATTTTTGAGTCGAAGAAAGGTATTCCAACGCACACAGCAAACTGCAAGTATGAATGAGCATCTTACTTTACTGTTCCTTTAAAATGGAGTACTGACCTTCAAAATACATAGCGCATGTACATGGATTATGTTTAATTGATTGAGATTGGGTTCAAGAATGACCGAACCATTGGAAGAAACAGAAATAGCTTCATTGGTTTGTGAGTAAAAAAAACAAAACAAAAAAAAAACGTTATATATAACATTGTGTGAGAATTACATGTCTCAAATGACTTGATAAAAATTAAAGCAAAGTTTGATAAATTCATAACTCACAGAAAGAGATATTTGAAAAAAAGAAAAATAAGGAAAGTTATTTGAAAAAAAGGAAAAAAAGGAAAAAAAAATTCCATTTGTAAAGACATACTATTGTACGGTGAACGGATGATCATTTCGGCAGTATTAAGAAAAAGAATATTACAAAGATTCCATACGGTGCACCCGGGGATTTTACATGTGAAAGCGCTTATTTCGTGTACTGGAACGGAAAGGATAAAAATGTTGAAAAATTTGTCAAAAATTGCATGAATTGCCGGTTACCGTAAAATCACCACCCAGAAAATTTAATCCATGGCCAAAATCCGATAAGGCTTGGTCTAGGCTATACATAGATTATGCAGGGCCGATAAGGGGCATATACTACTTTGCTTTTCAAATGTGGTTTTATGTAGCAATAAAATACCGCTTAAAAATGTGCAAATTGTTTCAACACCCTACAATTAAGTGATTTCTTACATCTGTATTTTCATTCTCATTAATTCTAAAATGAAATTTTAAACGAATATATATATATATATATATATATAGTGGTAGAAACTAATCGACATTTATTCCACAGATTGGTAATTTGAAATTTTTTAAGTGCTCAATACATTTATAGAAAACATTTATAGAAAAATACTTTTTATTAGTGATATGATAATAATGTATACCACCGAAAACTGAAAGCTCTTCAGTTGCAGTCCCATATGTTATTATTATAAAACTAATAATATATCTCTCCACACACACACACACACACACACACACACACACACACACACACACACACACACACACATATATATATATATATATATATATAAATGAATTTGGATCAAATATAGAAACATATGAACCGGAGTCAGACAGTGTGAGAAACTAGCATATAGGAAAAATATATGAATATAGCATGTTTCGTTTTTATCACTTTTATTAAAGTTTATTAAGAGAACAAAATAATGATTAAAAGAAGAAAGAAATGCATATTTATTTTTATGTTCTTTGAATTTTATTGTTTAACCATGTTATACGTAAATTCATTTTGTTAAAGGAATGTTAGTACAATTCATGGTATTGCGAATTCAAGTAAAGACTACCTGTCCTGCGAATTAACGAATTCTAAACCTAAATGAAAAACCTTAAATATTGCTTTATGTATATGAATGCATGGTAATTCTAACTGATTTATGTATGATTTTATATATATATATATATATATATATATATATGGCATTTTTGTTACTTCAAACGTTATTGTTGTGTATATCGTGATTTAAAATACGCCCCATCTATATTTTTTTGAATCGGCTAGTATTACGTATTTCGCTCTGCGCATTCGAGAATATATATATATATATATATACCTACGTATATATATATATATATATATATATATATATATCTACGTGTATATATATATATATATATATATTCGAGATTATATATATATATATATATATATATATACCTACGTATATATATAAATATATATAGACAAAGAGAAAGAAAGAATATAATAAAATATATATATATATATATATATATATACATATATTTATATAACTACGTATATTTTTATATATATAAATATTTATAGACAAAGAGAGAAAGATATATATATATATATATATATATATATATATACGCATATATTTATATACCTACGTATATATATATATATATATATATATATATATATATATAGACAAAGAGAGAAAGATATAATAAAAATATATATAATAAAAATATTATATATATATATATATATATATATATATATATATAGAAAGAGAGAGAGAGAGAGAGAGAGGAAGACAGAGAGAAAATATATAATATATACAGAGACAGAAAAATGTAGAAAGTGATTGTGTGAGAGAGAGAGAGAGAGAGAGAGAGAGTGGGGGGGGAGAGGATGAGGAGGAGAGGGAATAAAAATCACGCCTTAAATGATTAAATGAGTCATTATTTGTAACTTAAATATCTCTATCCTCGATACCGAGCTATCTTCCCTTACAAATGATGCAAATTTGGAACAAAATAACTCTACATCTGTATGTGTGAGCGCGCGTTATCTCACCTGTGTATGTATGTGTATATATGTGCATGCAAGCAACGGAAAGAATATCGGTACATATACAGTCTTGACAAACATGCACATAAGCCGTGTACGTATATATATATTTATATATCATTAGATCACCTCTACTCTAAAACTAATGGAATTTTGGGAATCAATGGTCTATCCCAGATGATAGAAAAAATATTCCTCAGCAAACAATATGGCATTTTATCGATTGAGGCTCTGTCTTTTAATCAAATTGGTGAAACATCTTCTCTTGATAGACGCCATCAGTTCTGGAAGTCATGCTTGCAATTTTAGCTTCATGGAACCGTATATATGTTCCTGTGCAATTTTGTCTACTCGCAGACACGACACGGAAATAAACAGAATGATCTCCCATCACCCCCAGGGTATAAATGCATAATGGAATCAGTAGAAGAAGCATATCGGTTGCCTGTCGCTGTATTTTTTTTTTACATCTCCCTGCAATATTCTTATCGTTCATCTTTGATGTCTACAGTGAGACATGAAAAGTTAATACACATCCAATTATTATGTCTCTGTTTTCAGTTGATGTCCCTCAAAACAAGAAATAAGACAAACAATGTAGTTCTAAATTTACACAATTGACTTCTTATGTCTGTTGAAAAATAACATAGCACAAAAATTAAATATAATACGAAGATATTATCTTTTTTTTATTTGCCTTTCTTTTATATGTTTCATGTCTTTCCTCTATTCCAGGGGTTGCCAAATATTTTGTTGTCATCGCTTACTTTCACATTTATAGTAAATATTGAAAAGCGTACCAAAATTATTTAGTTAAACTTGTTACTGGTTCGTAAACTGACTTTATGATGTGGGGAAATAACAAAGTGGGGTAACAAACCTAATTCTTAGACTGCTGCTGCTATTACAACTGGAGACAATTTTGACTGTTGAAAACTATGTATATAATTTAGTTTTAACCAACTTTCCCAGCAGCTTACCTACTAATGGAATGAGTTTAGCCTTTTCACTTCATGTCATTGAAGATTATTAGCTCCAGAAGACGCAATGAATCCTTCTCCTGAAAGTTAACATCAGCCATGCTGGTGGTATGCAGAAAACGTCTTTCAGATGACTAACAGAGAGATTTTTTTTTTGGGAGTTTAGCCTTTTCACTTCATGTCATTGAAGATTATTAGCTCCAGAAGACGCAATGAATCCTTCTCCTGAAAGTTAACATCAGCCATGCTGATGGTATGCAGAAAACGTCTTTCAGATGACTAACAGAGAGATTTTTTTTTGGGGAGTTTAGCCTTTTCACTTCATGTCATTGAAGATTATTAGCTCCAGAAGACGCAATGAATCCTTCTCCTGAAAGTTAACATCAGCCATGCTGATGGTATGCAGAAAACGTCTTTCAGATGACTAACAGAGAGATTTTTTTTTGGGAGTTTAGCCTTTTCACTTCATGTCATTGAAGATTATTAGCTCCAGAAGACGCAATGAATCCTTCTCCTGAAAGTTAACATCAGCCATGCTGATGGTATGCAGAAAACGTCTTTCAGATGACTAACAGAGAGATTTTTTTTTTTGGAGGCGTTAAATTAGCAAGTCATTCTTTACACCGTCAGCAAAAAACTGTAGGTCATTTTTTTTAGATCGATTTGACCTTATTGGACTGATCAGACTTAGTATCAAGGCAGGAGTAAATGGCTGTGTCATTATCATAGATACCAAGTTGAGAACTGGTGCAACTAGGAAAGTCATTGATGAAAATTATGAACACAGTAAGACCAAGGATAGAGCCTTATGGGAAACATGCATTAATGCTTATAGTCTAGTGTGTGGGGAAAATTTACAGCAAAAGAAGTGCTTCAAAGAAAATTACATATCCATTCTGCAAGAGAGATTTTCATAGTATTTTTTTTAAAGTTTACTTTTTAGAACAAATACATTTCATGAAGGATGGAGTTTCAATTTTCTAGTGATTTTATGTTGTGTCTCTTTTAGCTCCAAGCATTCATCCTAATTTTAAAGTCTTGTTTTCGATCATGTAATTAAAAAATGTGCAAAACCTTCATCTAAACAATTTTATTCGTGTTTTAAGTACAGACATATCGAATATGCCACATCAGAAAATAGAAAATTTAATAAATCTGATGCCAGTTTAACAATAATCAACTGCTTAAGAAATTGCATTATCTTAAAGTTTAAAGGTATTTTAATAAATAAGCAAGACGCGATATCTCTCGACAGCAGAATTAGAAAAATCTACCTCAAATTGAATAAAGGGTTTGCTTCGAAAGTCCCTAAAGGTTACCTCAATGGATAGACTAATGAAAGCCGGAGGATACAATGGTTAAAACAAAGCTAAGGATATTTGCCCGACTGTCTGATTTTTCTTGGATGAAAAATTATTATTTACAATATGTAAATAATAATTTCTCATCCAAGAAAATCAGATATAAACTATACTAGTTGTCGAAAGTAATAGAAAGGGGCGTTAAACAAAATTAGTAAAGATTTGTCGAATTTTTGCTACCTGAGGGGAAAAAGATATCGGAATAAATATAAAATGAAAAGGGGAAATTAAGGGTTTTTCTTGCGAGTGGTAAAGGAAATAGCATAGTTACGGTCGTCTAAATGCACTACGTAGCCGACTTCATTAATTTTTTATTTTTTATAATCGTGTCGCTCCAAGCAACCATTTTACTGCCACTGTTGTGCAGGGGGGTTACATAAGAGGAATGTTATGAGGAGTGAGAGGTTGCAGGGGGTCCCAGGAAGAGAGTAGGAGAAGGAAGAGAATACTGATGAAAGTGGGGTGGACGAAGAAAAAAGCATGAGAGAGAGGATGTAAGTTAGTGAGACAGGAGATAACTATTGACTTTAGATTTAAATTATTGGAGATTTTAATTGTCGGGAAAGCAAGTATGCGGAAGAGAATTCCACAGGCGGGAAGTGCGAGAAAAGAAAGAGATGGAGTAGAATTTGTTTTTACAATTTATTGGTTGCTCAGTAAAAGGGTGGGAACTAGTTGCTAATCTTGTGGCTCGAGGAAATTCGTATATAGGGGGTACCAGTGAGCTAAGTTCATCGGAGTAGAAGCCGTGAAAGTATTTGTAGAAGAGGATCGTTTTAATCTGGTTTTCTTTTTCTTATATTTTTTTGCAGCTACTGTTTTTAAATACCCCAGATTGAAATAGCATTTGTTTTGTTGAATAAAAAAAACGAAAGGTGACATTTTGTATAAATCAGGATGTAAAGTTACAGAAGATCCAGTTACTTTTCGTTTTAATTAAAACAGCGTTCTTTTAGTCAACTTTATGATAAGACGTATTACGGTGAACGAATGCTGTACTGAGGATATTCTGTTTGTCTGTCTGTTTCTCTTTCTCTCTCTCTCTCTCTCTCTCTCTCTCTCTATATATATATATATATATATATATATATATATTAATTGTGATCATGTTTAGCGCAAAGGACTTTTTTTTTCAGTGGTTTTACTGTTGAAAAGTATTTTGGCAAGCAGCTTTTTTTATCGTAAAGTTCTCGATATTACCGGGGAGGAGATGGAGCGTTGAACAAACTCTTTGTGCTTATATATATATATATATATATATATATATATATATATATATATATATGTGTGTGTGTGTGTGTGTGTGTGTGTGTGTGTGTGTGTGTGAGCATGATTTTCAATTCGCCATCTGCTTTTTACATTCCAATTGCTTCTCGATCACTGAAGCGCTTATAATTCCTACCTACGGGCAGTTACCGTTCTCGATTGCAAAGTGGAGATGATAAATATTCTTATCTGTACAAACGTGCATCATTGCTCATGTCGGCGTCATCCGCCCGTGGCTATAAAGCAAGAGGGAGTTTTATCTGGAGTCGTTTTATCGATCTAATGTTAATTTGAATTTAATCGTATTATGTTGGTTTTAATTAATAACAAAGAAGTTATACCTGAACAGGTAAAGGGATTTAAATTCTGTTATCGAGATTAACTGCAATTTTCGGTCGATTAAAAATAAGTTACTACGTGTATATGAGCAATAAAAAACGGTAAGTTATTATGTGACACTATCTCCCGCGGGGATACTTTCTTTTGTTTGGTTTAACACAGCGGAGATAGAGAAATTGATGTTAGTAATATTATTAGTTATGCTTTATTGTAATATGCGATGTGAGCTTATGTAAAAAACTATTTTAATACTATCAAATACTTGTAAAATATGGGGAATAGAAAAATTAACTATTTTAGTACTATCATGTATTTCTAAAATCCGGGGAATATAAAATTTAACTATTTTTGGGAAAGAAAAAGGAAAAATATAATTTTTCTTCTTTTGTGTTCGACGCGGATATTTTTGGTAAAGCTAAAATTTTAGTAGCCAAAACAAAGTGTCAGAGTTGGTTTGATAGGGTCAAGCGGGGTTAAAGTCCCTCAACAGATTTTCCTGAGGACAGAAGTCTATGGGAAATTGGAAACGATGTGAGCTGGCGATATCGCATTCGTCGAGCTAACCCCTTCCGCAGATCGAGTGAGCGGAAAATGATTTCATTGGTCGAAAGCTTCGAGTCGGCTAGATCCCCCGAGAAGATTGAAAAGGGTTATGAAAATAGAGACTCGACAAGAAAAATCAGAGTTTTTCAGTTTTTCAGTTTGTTGAGTAGTTGTGAGAAGCTGTGAGTTGTTCTCAGTTTAGAGTCGGAGTGAGTCTCTGGAATTACAGTCGAAATGTAACGACTGTGGAAAAGGTTCCCAACTGGGGAGCCATGACCCACGACTGGTCGCCTACCATAAAGTTTATGGCTAAAGATTTAATATCAAATGAAGCCTGCCGCCGATAAACTCAAAGAGTTAATGTTGAATAATGCGCCTCCGATAGGAATCCCGAAAGAACGTTATTGTTTTAAAACCTATTTGGGGGAATTAAAATTTCTGATTATTCTCGACAAAATACCCGCACTGCTTTGAAAATAAGTTTCAGCTGCTTTAAGCCGGGAGCGAGCTTCCAGACGACAGGCAAACCAACTCCACACCGCCACCGCCATCACCGCTACATTGAACACCTCTGATTCGGCAAATCCCGTCAAGTTCCAACAATAACCCGAAAGAACTTTATTTTTTAACATCACCTAAAAAACGGACAGCCCCAATTTTAGAGAATACGGAAAAGACTTTACCGAAAATTTGAAGAGCTCTTTTTACTTTAACGAAACTCAGAAAAGACATTTATTTAAGGGTTGAAAGCTGTGAGAATTTTCGAACTCTCTCTCTCTCTCTCTCTGTTGGAAACCAACATTCCGACAACTGTATAATCTGCTCCTGTGAAAAAAAAAATTGTTTTTTTTTTATATAAAGACATTCTTCGTAACTCTCCAGGTGGGTTCGACCTTGTTCATTTATTTTGTTAATTTTTTTTTTTTTTTGTGCCGTATTTATGTTTTTTAACCACAAGTGTGCACCAGTGTCCGGACTGGCGTTGTTGCAAGCGACGTATTGTAAACCAGCTTTTGTGATGACATCATCGGACGAGATCATCACGACCAGCAACAGCGACCGAACCAACCGGCCAGTCGAGTGGGAGTGTCACAACTGGGATCGTCACGAACATCAACGAGAACGAACGTCACAACGAACAAGCCAGCCCCGGCCGAACGTGTTACAATTAAAAATGTTGTCAAGTCAGCTGAGCGTGTGGCCATTTCAACAGCACATTGTCATTATCACTGACCCACCTGAACAATCTTCCTGGTAGATTTTCATTGAGGTAAGTCTGCACACACAGCTTTCAGTAAGGTGGACTCCATCCTGTTAAAAAATGAAGTTTTCCTGCTAATTAGCAACGAGCTCATTTTGACTGTGTTCGAACATATATTCTAACACAAAAATGCCTTTTCATTTTTAGCGAATGTCGTTTTTCTCATGAAAAAAATTATAAGCATTCTAATTTAAGCAAAGCTACTGTTGCAAATTTTCAAAACAATGGAAAAATCTGAATTTCGTGTGTTGATAAAGCATTGCTTTCTGATGGGAAAATACTGTTCAAGGAAAGCAATGGTTTGATAAGTGTTATTCAGACTCTGCGCCGTCGGAAACAACAATTAAGAGATAGTGTGCTGACTTTAAATGCAGTCGTACAGACACACATGATGCTGACTGCTCAGGTCTCTCAAAATCGGCAGTTGTCCCAAAAACACAAAAAAAAATCTACAAACTCGTTTTGGCCGATCGTAAATTAAAGTTGTGTGACATAGCAAAAGAGTTGAACATATAAGAAGGTAGTGTATTCACTATTTTGCATGAATATTTGTCAATGAGAAAGCTATGTTCAAAGTGGCTGCCACGTTTGCTCGCAGTCGATCAAAAACTACAACGCGTCGACGACTCAGAGCGTTGTTTGCAAGTTTCCAATGCAACAAGAAAGAGTTTTTTTTTGCGTAAATATGTGACAATGAATGAAACAGAGATTCACCACTTTACTCCGGAGTCAAATTGGCAGTCAGCTGAGTGGAGAGCAGCAGGTGAAAGCCGTCCAAAGCGACCAAAGACGAAAACATCAGCAGTCAAGATTTTGGCTTCCGTATTTTGGAATGCGCAGGGTATTTTGTTCATACATTACCTTGAGAAAGGGAGAACCATCAATAACGAAAATTATATTTCATTATTGGTGCCTTTGAAAGAAGAAATCGCCCAAAAAACTGCTACAAATGAAAAAGGAAAACGTGATCTTTTATCAAGACAATGCATCGTGTCACAAGTCGATCGCAACGACGGCAAAATTATTTGAATTGTACTTCGTATGGCATCTGCATCCACCGTATTTTCCAGATATGGCCCCAAGCAAATACTGGCTGTTTGAAACCTTCAAAAGAAGATTCCCGGGAAAGAGATTTAGCTCTAATGAAGAAATGATATCCGAAACTGAGGTTTGTTTTGAGGCCAAAGACAAATAATTCAACAACAACAAAAAAAAAAAAAAAGGATCGAATTGTTAGAGAAGCATTGGAAGTAGTGTATCACCCAAGAAGGAAACTACGTTGATGAATAAAGTCGAATTTTGCCTAAAAGTTGTTTTATTAGTTAGGCCCGGGATTTATTGAGTGACGTGTTACGACAAACTGACGTCAATTTCTGGGGGTCACCCTGTATACATAATATTTCATATAATTACCTTGTTAAAGATTACCAAACTTGCTTATTTTTCTGTTTGTTTCATTTTTCTTTTCTTATGTAATAATATTTTTATTAATTTATAATAATTATTTTTTCAAATCTTCGTTTTATTCCCTTCAATATAAATAAATCAGAATTCAGAAACCATGATTTTATCTGAACTCGAAATCAGATCTCCGGAACGGGTGGTTATACAGAAGTATTCCACCACAACGATAGCCACAAAATATATTTAATAAGATTAGGTTATTAAGTGACAACTTATTATATTGATCTATTTGTTTGTTAACACGATATGAATTTCTTTTGGGTCACTTAATGTCGACATTTGATTTTCTTGGAAGGTTTGAAGTAATAAAAATAGAATATTTGTTATTCTGCTTTCACATTTGACTACATGGTAGCTGATTCTCAGCATTTGTGAACATATATGTTTGTGTAGATATAATTACTGGAGGCTGTGATAAGTGCGTTTTGTGTTGTAGTGTTGCTGAAGTTATATTTTGGAATACAGTTTAATTTCTTCAAGTAATTGTAAGATATTAAATGAATTAATGTCATGAAAGTATTCTTTCATATTAGTGGGTTGGTTAATTTTAGTGACGTATCAGCCTCTAATATCTAATGCCGAAATATAATTATTTTAAATATAATTTTATGGTTTCAACTAAATATCTTTTGAACGTAAATGCATGTCTTCAACTACAGATAAAATGCATTGCGAGTCAGTTTGCTATAAAATGTATTGTTGTTAATTTTACTATAAATATGTGTTACTCGCAGTTTTTTATATAAATATATATTACTGATATTTTTACTATAAAAAACATATGTTTAAATTTTCATATAATTTTTTGGGGAGTTACCTATTTGCCCATACTTGGGACCCAAACATGTTCTACCACCCTGGATCAGTGTGAACGTAGAAATAAGATCAATTATGTGGGGGGTTCAATCTCCTTGTCAAAGGCCTTACTGACGCGTGTAGTTTGGCAGCATACCCAAGAACAACTTATTAAATTAATTGATCACTTAATATTAGGTGACAGTATTTAGGTATTTATTGGGCAATATGCTGCAGCCGTCGCAACGTTGGGCACAACACCCGAGTGGGCCATATACCTTCACTAGCCAGTTTTGAATTCAGAATTGCCCTTCTCGCTGCTATTCCAGGATTTTCTCACTATTAAGCTGGTTTGGTTATTCTGCCTTCTAACTGCCTTTTAATGTAAAAGAGCTCAGATTGTCCTTCTGTTTAACCCATTATTGGTCCTGGGTATGACGGTAAACTGCATCCTGTAGCAAGACCTCTGATTGGGAGGTTGTGAGGAACATGGAACCACCTCTTAATTGCTGTTATTCCCAGGTCCATTCTGAACCGAAGTGTTAGCGCCCCAACTATGGGTAAATAGTTTATCCCCAAACTGGGGTCAAAACACTATGAAAGTATAAAAATAGACTTTTATAGGAATATGTACAAAAAATAGACTTTTCTAAGAGAATATACATTTTTGAAGGGAAAAATTATTACCTGCAGTACATTTTTTAATACAAACTAGAAGATATCTTCTGTTTTCTAAAATAATAAAAAAAATTTTTTCATCAAAATCTGACTATATCAACCTTCTCATTATAACTGAAATTTTAAAAAATACTTAAAACCGCACTTTTATGGCATAAAATTAGCCAAGGAGGTTAATCTCAATAGAAAACAATAGATTAACCCAATATTGGAGGAATATTGATTCATTTCTTTTTCAATGACATGGTCGTTAGCAAAAGAGACTGACCAAGGTATGAGCTACAACATGGAGACGTTAAAACAAAGGAATTACAGGAATTTGACTTACTGGGAAGTTACAAGCGATAGAAAAATGTGGCATTGAAATCTGAAGAAACATTGGAATAGCAAAAAATACTTTCTAAAAGCTAAACAAAATATTAAGAAATAAGAAAATTTCTTTAGAAACAAAAAGTAGAGCGATGAAGAGCTATGCAATATCGGTCTATCTACGTCACAGTAAATGCTTTTTCTCAAAGATGGAGACGGGACTTGAAACAACAAAGCTGTAGTTCTCAAGAAGTATGCTAAAAAATATCATGGTCTGAGCATGTGAACAACAAGGAAGTTTTGAAAATGGCACAATCAAAAAGATACAGTATTATATAATGTATTCTGATGAAAGAGACTTAAAATTTATCATTCACAGATTAAAATCAGGCGGAACAGATAGAAACATCGAATAACATATAAAATGAGCTTGTAGAAACGCATTACAGAACAAGATTTTGCAGGGATAGTAAGGGAATATTGCTTAGAGCTACAAAGCATAACTAGTTGTGGAGAGCCATGATTGTACCCAGGGCCGTAGCTGATGCTAAAAAAAACACCGGGCAGAGAGAAAATTGCCCGGATTTATTAGTTGACAATGTGATGACGTCATCAGTGGCATCCGTTTCCAGAAACTATGATTTTTGCGAATTCTTTCGGCTATTCCAATGGAAATTAGGCACAGAACGTGAACTAAAGCAGGAAATCGGGTTCGGACTTTTTGAGTATAACCAGTCTTTTTATCCAAAATTAATAAATAAACAGATTTCTACTCCGTTCATTCGGATGTTTTCTTCGTCTTTCTTTCTTTCTTTCTTTCTTTCTTTCTTTCTTTCGTTCTTTCTTCGTGAATTGTTTAGTTTGATTTCAGACGAAGACATTTTTCCTTGCCCGGATTTTCACTATGATTGCACGGATCGGCCCGGACCCATGTCAAGTGTGTCCGGTAGTCAGATACGGCCATGAATTTGTACCTAACTTGAAGAGACACGGCACAAATGTGAAGTAAACCATACGGATTGCGTCAGAATTTGAAACCTGCTCGCCTGTTCCACTTTCTGTTCTAATAATTACGCATTCACTAATAGTGAATAATGGCTATATATTTATCAGCTATACTCCTGTCCGAGTAGATTCTATGAATAAAAAAAAGAGTGTCGTGTTATCGGAGAATGATGAGACAGTTACACTCGCTTGCTCATTACTATTCAATCAGTTTGATCGCTACTGTTTCAGAATAAACTTTGTAAATACATAAAAAGCCTAAGATTTATTTTCTGCTTCGTCGTTTGCATATCAATTTTATTTTTCTTAAGACCGTCCACTCATTTCATCTTTCGTTCCTTTATTCTCAGTTGACACTAGTGTCACAGGATCAATTATCTCAAACCCTTTTCATGTTTTTAAATGAATATTCTTTCAGACGTCTCACAAAAGAACGTTCATTGAATCTTTAATGAAAATGCCTAATAAAGATAAGAAATATATCGATGAAAGAAAGCAAAAAAGAAAGTTTGCTTAGTAGTTCTGAAAAACCGATGTAATCAATAAAATCACTTCCAGTTAAAACGAGAAGTAACTGACTTGTTTTCGGCCTTTTTTTAAGGACATGAATTAAATATCAAGCAATAAACGTACTACCTTAGCCCAGTCTGAATGCAAAATAAAAAATAAAAAAGCGTTGTTAAATTCTATATTAATTACTAAATATTACCTACGTCGACCAGATCACAAATGACGCAGACACCATTAAAGAATAGACAGACCTTTGGAAGTCTTTATCACCATCGTCAAAAAGAGGATGTTAAAATGGCATGGCCAACACAAAAGTGCCAGCAACCTTTCCTACACTCCCAAAAGTTACCAACGTAGGCAAAAGAAGAGGCAGAGTAAAGAAATGGGCTAACGATGTCTCTAAGTGAACTGACGGATCGTTTACCGAAACTGATGCATTGGTATGCAACCAAAACATATACAGGAATCTGTCACCATTCGGAAAACTGAATGTAAAAATACGCCGCATTAAATTCGATATTAATTACCAAATTTCAAATCAGACTCTTTTGAGAATTGCATATAGTTGTCATACTTGGCACCAAACCCATTCAGAAATATCTAAACTGTCAGATATATACAAAACTTTGTAAGTTCAAGGGTTTGCAACAGTGAAGCCTAAGCTTCATGGCAAAGATTATTGATCACTGTGAACTGGTATGACAGAATCTCAAATAATTGCAGAAAATAACAAAAAAAAAAGCCCTCACTTGAGGAATCTTAACAGCATTACAACTAAAATGAATAGCACATGTAATTCGAAGAGAAAATAATGACATGAGCAAGACAATTTTACATTACTACAAATAAAAGATTAGCATGTAAACTCATCAATAACAGCTACTGGACTTGTGAAACCTATTTTCCGGAAAAATGGTTTTAAGAGGAAGTTGTTATACATTTCAACCGACAGCAGTACTAGCTGCTCGAACAATGCATGCGAAATGTTTCCTTATAGGGAAACGGTTAATATCACCGTAAGTAATACCATCTGAACTAGAGATTGGATTTGTATCTGTATTTTCAGATAATATAGAACTATATAGAAACGTCTGGCCTCCTAACTACTCTAGAACGGCTGGCTAGAGAACCCACCGGAAAGACACTAGTGACTGCCATTCATTGATTGGCTAGAAAAAAAAGACCAATGGAATAACGAGAAAGGGGACCGAAACAACGATATCTGAGATAAGAGAATGATCTCCAGATTTTTGATGCGTTACTAAGTTTGTATAGTGTTTGGTGGAATAATTTGGCATAACAATGGGTAGAGAGAAAAACATTAATTTTTATTTTGACTGCCTGGAATAAAACAATTTTTCTCCTTCTTCTAATTTCTAAACTAAAAAATGTGGTAGTCTAGTGATCAAGGAGAAGACTTCTATCAGATGACCAGCATTAAAGTTGTTCTTATGAATTCAACTTCAAAAATCTTCTTGTACTTTGAGATCATCTTTTCCTATGTTTCAATACTAGACTCAATTTTTATGATTCCCTAAAGATAGCATTATAAGATTTGCTATTTATCCATTCTCTTCTGGTGTATTGCTGATATGATCAAAATAAAAATCCATATCACTTTGCTTTTTACTGACACTTTAAACAAAGGCCGTAAACTATTTGCTCACCATACAATTTATTCAAACAGTTTTAAATATCGTTCAACCTTTCTTATTTAGATAGTAATATCTTTTTTCTGATTAGAGCTATCTTTTTTAAATTAACCTCTATTTTTCTATTTTTGATTTCATATATTTTTTAAAGACAATTTTTCGTTTTTGTGAAATTTAGATGACAATTCATCTATCGCACTCTCTCTCTCTCTCTTTATATATATATATATATATATATATATATATATATATAATACCGTCAATAATTATTAGGCCACGCCAGTGTTTTAAAAAAATGATGTATTTCATACTATTTTTTAGTATTTATTGCTAGATGCATAATTGTAAATGAAAATAGAATATTAATATTGCACAATAACAAGTACATCAAATTAATTTATAAATATTTAATAACTAACTATATTGCAGTTTCATCAATGAAAGAATGAAGAAAATTTAGGGGAGATTCGGACAAGTTAATCTTTGGTTCCTGGCTTTGTAAATTTTTGCAAAGTAATAATAACAAAAGAACCATTCTATTTTCGTTTGGCAATAAATACTAAAATTCTTTAAAAAAACTGGGGTAGCGTAATAATTATGGGTGGTATTATATATATTGAGTTCTTTCGGTGACTGGCGTGTGTATACACTGCTTAAAATTAAAATTTCCCTTCTCTGATGAGCTGTGATACAGCAAAACAGATACAGCAAAACAGATCTGTCTGCGGATGACTATATATATATGACTATATAAGCCTGTTTCGTTGTATCACAGGTGGTTGCCTATATATATATATATATATATATATATATATATATATATATATATAGTCATCCGCAGACAGATCTGTTTCGCTGTATCACAGCTCATCAGTACGGTTAGACATCCGATTGCTTTTAGATTGAAACGCGACCGAATTGTCATCAGGCGGCGATTCTGAGTTATGGGCGCTCGATAGAAAAGGGCAGACTTTTAGCGTGTTATATACCATGTAAACATACGCCAGTATATAAGAGTGTTCTAATTCATTACTGAATGAACGTTATACGAAGGCATATATCATTTCGTTTGTCAAAGCTGGTGTAGATGCATTAATGTGCATATAACTCTGTATGTATTTGTGTATGTGAGTCTGCTTATGTGTATTTTGCAATGCTTCTAATTAGTGTTCATATCGATATGTAAATATAAGTCGAGAAGGCATAGATATATTTCCATCTAGCCAATATAAAATGAATGGAACTCGTCTGATGCCAAAATTTCCACTCAAGTCAGCAGGCCTGATTAGTTAAGTGAATCTTGTGTGTGGGCCTATGTCTGATCGGCAACAGTAGGGCGTTATTCTAATGTATAATCCTTTCGAAGCCAGCACAGAAAACCGGATTGAAAAGGGCTAAACAAAGTGGACCGAATCAGTATCTATTGCACGGAAACGAACCGGTAACGCGAGAATTTTTTGACAACCTAAAATTAATAATGAGATGGACGTCGGACAAAAACAAATTAAGAAACAAAGAAAAGAAAATAAGTAAATGAGAAGTACAAAAATTAAAAGTAAATAAAGATGAGTTCTTTTGTTAATTAGATTTTTAATCAACTAAGTTTGAAATTACCACACATCTTGACGGTTTGAGTTTTAGAAAGCGCAAAAAGAGAAACAAAGCTGTTAATAGTAGCCTACATACAGTTTTGTCTCTAATTTTCAAAGACATTTTAGATATTGCCGATCCTCTCAAGAGGATAGGGATAGGATTTTAATGATTTCATTCTTATTTCAAGTAAAACAGGATAAAACTAATTTTACAACTCGGTTATAATAACAGTGTTTTAGTTAATTAATTAAAAAGCGATTTCTGTTCAATTCAGCAGAAACGTTAAGTATAGTGTGTGACACCGCAATCACCTCAAATGCAAGAGACAAAGTGACCATTTTATTTTCGCCCGTCAAGGAATCATTTGAAGAGAAGATTTTAAAACTATAGAAATTAAAATTGCGATTGGTTTGAACCACGCTCTCCAGACGAATTCGAAATCTGCTGAAAGTCGGTGAATGCTGCCGTAATTCTTATCTTAGGTCCAGCTTTGGTGTTACAAGGAGTTTTGTTGGTCTCTTGATCAACTGCGCCCCACACATAAAAACTAAGGGGTACAATCTGGGGAGTTAGGTGGGCGAATGTAAGGGGTGATGTTGTCGGGGAAATTATATGAAAGCCATAACTTGGTTCTCCTTGTGTGGCATGGTGCAGAGTCCTGTTGACAGACATAGCGTCTTTCATCAACCACACACCTGACCCAAGGCAGCACTACCCTACGAATGTACTTAATGTAGGCCACCGTGTTGAGTCTGAGGCCCGCACCAACAAATTCGGGGGTTCTTTTCTTATCAGAATTATCAAAGTGAGATTTTTGAATAGCCATATCTCCGTAATCACCATTAGACTCATACAACTCTTTCCATATCCTTTGCACTGTCCTCAGATTGACACTCAAATACTCATAA
>JBBBDQ010001130.1:697500-757500 GCA_037127315.1 Ascarosepion bandense | reverse complement strand
GAGCTGTTGATATTTCATTCGTCGAGCCATGGCTCCCCGTAAATCGTGTGGGTGGAAAATAATCTCATTGGTCAAAAGCTTTGAGTCGAATAGATCCCCCAAGAGGATTGGGAATGACTATAAAAATGGAGACTCATGGAGAAAAATCAGTCGCTGAGAAAGATTTTCGAGCGGCAAAGAAAAACAACACACACCTTCGTCGCCGACTCGTTCGCTCTAGCTCGGTAAATTCCGTTAAGCTTCGACAAGAATCCGAAAGAACTTTGTTGTTTTCAAAGTTATCTGGAGAATTGACAGCTCGGATTATTTTGAACAATTGAAAGCTTTGATTATTCTTAATGAAACTTCGAAAGGACTTATCTTACTCAGAATATTTGAAAAGCTCTGATTGCTTTTAATGAAACGTCGAAAGGATTTATTTTTATCTGAAAATTGAAAGCTCTGGTATTTTTAAACGAATCCTCTCTCCGATGTAAACGGGAATTTCGACAATTGTATCTTTTGCTTTTATAATTAATTATTGTTTTTTATAAAGACTTTCTTTCGTAACTCATCCAGACGTCTTCGAACTTTTTTTTTGTGCCGTAATTATTTTATTTTGACACAAGTGTACACAGGTGTCTGGTCTGGGCATGGTAGAAGTACGGCTGCCGGGTTTTTACAACGTGATTTTTTGAGATAAAAAGAACAGAGCGTGAGCAGTGAGTTCGTTATTGTAATAGACACCTTGAGGACCAGCTACTGTGACGAGATCATCTCGACTAGCGGCCTGAAAGTGTCGTCATAATTGGTGCCATTTGAACATCATCATCGCTGCAGGCTCCGTTTCCGAACAAACGAAGCAACCAGCCGGGCAGACGAGTGTCACAAATTTTCACGTCATAATGAACGCTAGCAATGTATCAACCGTTATATTTGAACAAAGAAAAAATGTACAGTAATTTTTAGCAACACAGTTTTCCGGAAAACTGTGTTGCTAAAATGAAACTTTAATGAAACTTCGAAAGGACGTATCTTTTTTATGTTAATTGCAAATTAGAAAGAAGTCAATATAATAAAAACAGGTCAATATAATGAAAACAGGTCAACCTAAATGACAAGAACAAATCAACTAAAAAAGCAATTAAAAGAACTCCTATTCACTATAAGGCACTTAAGCGGACATCCATTCATCCATACTTCAAAAAGCAACAAAAAAGACATTAAAAGCAACAAAAATCAAACACCTGCCCAATAAACATAAAAATTAATAAAAATAAAGTTAATCAATCATAAATAAACCACTCCTGAAAAATTTCAAATTACACTAAGCTTCATATAAATAAAAAAAAGTGACGACATAACAACAGTGTCATTACGAAACTTCGCTAGTCGACATGAACCTGATAAATTTAAATTGACAAATTATTTGTATTAAACCTATATATATATATATATATATATATATATATAACGCAGATAGAACGCTAGTATTAAAAGCACAGTACTCGATGCAATATAACCAAACTATTAAGCTTATATTATTAAATATACATATTATCCCATCAGGTGCATAGTATAGACTGACCATTAATTAATTTAAATTTTAATAAAAATATCTTAACACAATGTTGGCCGAATCAATATATTATAAGAAATAGACGTGATTTTTTTTATATCTATATAAATTTAAAAATAAAAGTTATTATTATCTATTTAAAATTGTGAATATTAGTTCTATAATCCGCATAAAAATAGATTACTGTTTTTTATTAATTGAAAAAAAACTTTTATAAATTTTTGTTTTGAAAAACAAAAAACAAATGTTAAAAAATAGAAAGGTTACAATTTGTATTAACAATTAATCTGAACTAACGTGTTTCAATATATATTTATTTTTACACTTATATGTAACCAACCATTAATTTCTTTTGGTTAATAGTTTAAAGTTATTTAAGTGTTTTAATATAAGAAATTTTTCTGCAATGCGTAAATTAAATCTATCGCGTTGCCCATCATATGATTTGGCCTTTGTTACAATATCCTATGCAATAATGGGTGTATTACCATCATTATGTATTTGCCAGAAATGTTTGAATAGAGAAGTTCTGTTTTTACACTGCCTAAAGATGATGATAGAAAAGGAATTTCCAAAGATTTACAGTGGAACGAAAATAAAATTTGACATCGCTATCGAAATGTATGCTAGTTCGGTATATATTATAATTCATGCATGGGCTGTTTAATGGAGAGACCGTATATTTTTGGTAATTGCATATACTTTTTTTGTTAAATTAACGCTGTTTTCTTTGCTAGACATATGTTAATCCTGGCACCATCAGAAAATGCGTCATTATTTCTGTCATAAAGCAACTCATTTTATCGTCCTAAGATTTGTACGACACAAGAACTGGAGAAAGATCAAACAAGGAAGCGTATCATTTTATTATACAATTGAATATATCATTTCCATTGTCCAATTGAATGTATAATTTACAATGTCCAATAGAATGTATCATTTCCATTGTACAAAAGAATGTGTCACTTTCAGTGTCCGTGTAAAAACATCATTTCCACTTTTCAAGTGAATGGATAATTTCTATTGTCCAATTGAATATATCATTACCATTTTACATCTATCATTTTCATGGTCTAAGTGATTGTAACATATCCTTTGTCCAATTGAATGTATCAAGTTTATTATCTAAATGACTTTATCATTTCCATTGTCAATTCAATTATAATTTCCATTGTCTAAATGAATGTGCCATTTCCATTGTCCAAGTGAATCGAACCTTTCATTCAAAATCTTTTTCTTTTTAATCTATTTACCCCATCCAATTTATAATGCCACTAAGATGCAAGAGGCGACTCGTTGTAAAAGATATAATGAGAAATTAACGGAAACTCAGTCATAATGATCAAACCTCCACTCCTGTCCAAAAGGTCGGGTGGATTGTGAATCGGGCGTTAGCCGATTCTCTATTTATTTTTATTTTTTAGTCTGCGTGCTATCAATGATCTTTTGCGTCATCTTAAAAGGCGTAAATATTTAGGCTATAAATCCAAATACAATCGGTAGTAATCTGACTAAAGTCATGATGATTAATGTCGAAATAGGGGCGAGACTACAACTTCATAAGTTACTCAGACAAATGTACTTGTTCTGTACAATCAGAAGCCAAAAATGCCACAACACTGATTTTCGACATTGTCATAAATCAATCGTATATAATAATATTCCATGTGATATTATAAAAAATAAAATGCCACAAAAAAAAAAAAGAGTTAAAATAGCAAATATCGTTTATGAAGGCCTGCAGGAATCTTTTCTTTATTAAGCTGTGATGGACTTTTAAAATTCCTTTGAAATTAAATAAGTTTTGTAATTAAAAAGTTGATATTTCTACACGGCTTGACTCATATGACGATAGTGAATTTCTATTCGTCGACTTCTTTTTGGTTAAAAATAGAAATCCCTGAAGAATTACTAGACAAACTCCCTTTCCTTGACTAAACGACGTGATTTTTTTTATTTTTATTATCAATTGGTGGCCACGGCGGATATTGTGTAGGTAAGAAGGAAATTAATAAAATGTTCATATCTCTTGCAAGGGTTGACACGCAGATGAAAATAAAAAGTACCGTGTGCTATTCCTGCATTTAAATGTTTTAAAGAAATTGTGTGTGTGTGTGTGTGTGTGTGTATGTGTGTGTGTGTAAGAGAGAAAGAGAGAGAAAGAAAGAAAGAAAGAAGGAAAGAAAGAAAGAAAAAGAGTGAGAGAGAGAGCATGAAAGCAAGGAAGTTTGTGGGTGTTTGTGGCTTAGGCAAACGCATTTTATTCTTCAAACATTACTTAGAAATCCCCGTTGAAGATTATTGGTGAGCTTCGGAGATGGGAGAGCAAACCCTGAAGGTTCTTTGATCAAAATGGACACTCCCATTTGAAAAGACGCTTTCTGTTCTCGGGGAAATCTTTTTGTATAAATTACTCTTTGCGATTCCATTCGTTTTTGCTTATTTCTTCACTGTCTTTGGATATTTTTACTGTTTCTTGCAAAGATATTTTTTAGAATTTTATCTCCTCTTTTCTTTCACATCTTTTTTTTTTTTTACTCTGTACACAATTCTTTATATCTTTTTAACCTTAGGATATAAAATGGTGGCAATAGATGTTTTTTCTCTGGTTTCTTAGTAAATCAAAGGAGGTAAGTGAAAGACAGGACGTGAAATATATGTGTAATGTCATAGGAAATCAGATATTCATGACATTTGAATATATCAGATCAACGTTGGACAACATGTAGCTTCCTTTAACCATCTTATCCTAAGTGATTGCAAGAAAAAACATTTTCAGACAATGTTATAGAGTACAAAATAGAGAACGCTCTCTGTTCTTCTTTTTTATACTTTTTATTTACACAATACAAGACTCAAGAGCAACTCCAGGTAAAGCGTGACTGAATGAGGTTATTGTAAATGCATAAATGATAAAAGAAGTGGTTCATATTACGAGGATAAGTGGGATATATAATGGTGGACATCAGACGTGAATAGGGTAAGATTGCAGTAGACAGGTAAATGTCCTCTCATTATTGTAGTGTATCTGTAATATTAGAATCAACGTGTTTTTGAAAAAGGCGAGCCTTCAAATGTGAAGATATCGCTTACCACAGATTGACTTTGAACTGTGTCCCATTATAACGTTTTCGCTCACTTCCATTGTTTATAACAGTGCTTGGAAGGAAAGTGTGTTGAGTGTGTTCGTCTTACCACACCACAGAGACTTCATTAGTGGCTATGGCTTTTGCAGCAGGTTTTCATTAAGCCCAACATTTCTCAGGTTCTGCAATCACCATATTCCTCAGACTTGCCCTTATCGACTTTTTCCTTTTTCTAAAAGTTACTTGAAAGAAATATAATTTAAAATCATCTAGAAAATCTAAGTGAATGCAACGAGGCAGCTGCTCACTACTCAAAAAAAGTGAGTCCCAGGAATGTTTCATCAATGGAAACGGCTCTGAATAAAGTGTGTGTTTTAAGAAATGGGTTTATTTCGAAGGAGACTGAATGTCGAATTGAAAATAACTGTTGTAATTTTTTTATGGCACGAGTCCGGAGATTTTTTTATGAAACCCCTGATCACGCAAACTTCTGAAGCTATCCGATTACACCTATCTCTTTATCGAAGGAAAGCGTAAAGTGAGGATGATTTGCTGCCGCTGATGTTGCATAGCAAGTTCTACCTATGAAGATCTGTATTAGTAGAACTAAGGAATCTAGATCGTCTGAACATTAGAGAAACAGTCATAGACAAACGAGAGACTAGTAACATTTTAAGACACTACAATATACTCCCGCTCCAGTAAGAAACCTGTCGTGGCGGACAGATATAATCTCGCTGCTGATCTTGAGCGGGATCTACACTCTGTGGTGAACTGGGGCAAGAAGTGGCTTGTCAACTTCAATTCATCTAAGACCAAGCTGTTGTCTGTCAACCATTACAGGCAACCTCTCCTGCCTCCCATAAGCATGGACCAAGTGATTCTCCCTGAGAGTAATACACTACGCCCCCTCGGATTTACCCTGTCCTCAGACCTCAAATGGAACCACTATATTGAATCCATAGCAAAATCTACTGCTAAGAAGGTTGGGTCACTATGTCGATCCAGGATGTTTTTTTCACCTGAATCCATCCTGCATATATACAAGTCAACCATCCGTCCGTGCATAGAGTACTGCTGCTATTTATGGTCGGGTGCCCCTGCCGTTCTCCTCAGTGTTCTTGACAAGCTCCAAAGGAGAGTCTGTAATGTGATAGGTACTGATCTGGCGACTCGACTGCAGCCACTTCCCCATCGTCGAAATGTACTTCCCTTTGTCTGTTCTATTAATACTTTCATGGCTTCTGCTCGGACGAGCTTAAGTCACTGATGCCTCCTCAACAGGTGTTTACTCGTGCAACCAGACTGGCAACTGGGTCCCACCCATTCACAGTCAGGTTAGCCAAATACAGACGACAATTCCACTCCTGCAGCTTCTTCTCTCGCACTTCCCGCCTGTGGAACTCGCTCCCGTATTTTTGCTTTCCTGAAGGCTACAACCTCCAGAAATTTAAATGCAAAGTCAATACTCATCTATTAATCACTGGACTCTAGCTCTCTCCCCACCCCTGTATAACCTTCCCTTTCTCTCCACCTATGTATCTGTCATCGCACCTGCTTTCTATTGTTCCTTTCTAACTAGTTTGTACTCCTCACTCTTTTCTAATTAATCTTTTTACATTTATGTAACCCCCTGCACATCAGTGGGGTTTCCGCCTTGCTCGGGGTGAAATGATTTTTAAAAAATGCGATTTGATGAACATGATTGATGGATTAAATCATTCGTTGATTGTAATATGATCTTTGAAAACATAAACTAAAATCTACCACTTTTTCTATAATAATAATAATTCTGCCAACTCTTAAAGAATTTTTTTTCTTTGAATATGATTGACTCGTTAGCAAACTAACATTGTAGAAGTAATTTGTACTAACTGGTTGGTTAATAAACTATTGAATAATGATGTAAGGTTGGTGGTGGGAGAGAAACTTTTGATACATATGAATTGTTTTAAACTTGTTATTTAATTAAACAGTGACATTAATATCAACCGAAATTGTGACTTTTTATTTTGTAGGTTTTCTCAGTTTAAGTTGGATTTTATTCATTTAATTGTTTAATTAAATATAAACGGATGTAGCAATTCAAACTCGAGGAACCTCTAGAAATAGCATTTTTAGTCAATAATAATAATAAAAAATATAATAATAATTATAATATATATATATATAGAAAGAGAGGTAAATTTTAAAGCAAACACTTATCACTTCTGCAATTTATGCATTATTCTTCAGTAATGAATTGAGTTCTTTCAGGGACTGGAGTGTGTATACACTCATATAACAGGCTAAAATTTTCCTTCTCTGATTCCATACATTTAGGGGTTAGCGACTCCGACTGATACCAAATTGTTCGATCCCGCTCAGAAGCAGGTGGATGTCTACTCACACTGATGAGGTGTGATACTGCGAAACAGGCTTGTATGTGGAGGACGAATATATATATATATATATATATATATATATATATATATATATATGAGCTCTTATCAAAATTTATCTAGACTGTTGCTATAAGGGAGCTAACTCATGCAGAGAGCAGTCGCTCACCACAGATTAACCTTGAACTCTGTCGCATTATGACGTTCTCGCTCACTTCCACTGTTTATAACAGTGCTTGGAAGGAAAATGTGTAGAGTATGTTTGTCTTACCATACCACAGAGGCTTCATTATTGGCTATGGCTTGTGCAGCAGCTTTGACAAGTCCAATATTTCTCAGGTCCAACAATCACCATAATCCTTAGACACACACCTATCAATTTTTCCTCTTTCTACAAGTCACTTGAAAGAAATATAATTTAAAATCATCGAGAAATTCCTAGTTGATGCAACAAGGCTGAGACTCACTACCCGAAAAAGTGAGTTCCAGGAATGTTCCATTAATGGAAACGGCTCTGAATAAAGTGTATTGCTTCAGAAATGGGTTTATTTCGAATTTGATTAAATGTCGAATTGATAATTTTTTAATAATCATTTCACTCCCAAGCAAGTCAATATTGCCACGGATTGGCTGGTGGTTACGTAAGAGGTGAGTGATGAGAAATAAGAACAAGTAACAGGAGGTGTGAGAAAATGGGTAAGCGAAGGATAAGAACACTGATGTGAAGAGAGCTGCATGAGAGTAGAGTGGAAAGGGAGAAGGACATGATACAAGGGTTGTCAGGGAAAGGATGAGAGTCAGGGTCATAAGAGATAGCAGTTAACCTTGCCTTTAAATTATTGAAGATTGTAGTTATCAGGAAAGAAAGTATACGGAAAGGAAATTCTACAGAAAGGGAAGTACGAGAAAAGAAGCTAGTAGAGTAGAAGTTGCGGTTACATTTGATCGGTTTCACTGTAAAAGGGTGGAAGTAGTCGTTAGTCTCGGAGCTCGAGCAAATTCATGCAGAGGAGACACCAAGGATCTACGATCATCGGAGTAGAAGCCGTGAAACTATTTGTAGAAGAGACAGAGGGAAGCCACATTACGTCGGTGAGAAAGTGACTGGAGTTGACCTACCAGTTCGGGATCGATTACATTACAGATTCTTCGTTGGATATTTTCGAGAACCCCGAGATGAATTGCAGGGTCACCCGACCAGATATGACAAGTATTCAATGCACGGTCGGATGGTAGATTTATATATGTGCAAGATCTACTCAGACTTTAAAAACTGCCTGGCCCTACACAGTAAACCGACTTTCCTAGCGGCTGATTTAGTTATGAACTCAATGTAGTCAATCCACTTGAGGTCGGTTGATAGAGTTAGGACGAGGAGGCACAGTGTTTTCCTTCCAGTGAAAATAGCCTGATCCATGCTGATGTGGGGTAGGAGCGATTGTCTATGGTGGTTAAAAGATAGCAGCTTCGTTTTGGAAGCATTAAAATTTACGAGCCATTTCTTAGCCCAGTCCACCACAGATTGGAGGTCCTTTTCAAGATCAGCAGCGAGGTTTGCTTTGTCAGCCTCGGAAGATTTCTTATAGAGGCAGGAGTAAATAGTGGTGAATTGTTGTAATTTTCTTTTTATAGCACAATTCTCGATATTTTTTATCAAACCCCGTATAACTACACACACACACACACACACACACACACACACACACACACACACACACACACACACACACACACATATATATATATATATATATATATATATATATATATATATACATATGTTATTACTTAAACGGGTTTTAGTGGATACCCATATTTAAGTAGACAGTCATTTTGTTTATTATTGAATATATTTTACGACTCATATTAAAGAAAAATATTTAGGTCAGTGTTCAAAAATAAATAAACGGACTGTCTATTAAAATATGGTTATTCTACAAAGTCCGATTTAATTAACAATATCACTCGGATTAATAAAAATATGCACCACCTCTTTATATATAAGTAAATAAATCATCTGCATACAGGTCTGTTTCGCTGTATTATAGCTCATCAGAGCAGCTAGATTCAATGTCCGCCTCAAAGCTGAACCGAAAGCTTACTGATTTATCAGCAGCCGAAGTTCTAGCCCAGCAATCCATCCACGTTCAAGAAAGGAAGATTTCAAAGCGCATAATATATTTTACACTCATGTAAATGCGCCAGCAGTTGAAAGTGCTCAATCTCGAAAGAGAGCATCACACACACACACACACACACACACACACACACACACACACACATATATATATATATATATATATATATATATATATTTCTAAACATATACTGTTAAATATAATATAATATAATATAATATAATATAATAATGTTAACGTCCTTATAACCTCTCTGAAGATGGCTCATGTGAGCCGAAAGCTTAGAACCAACTTAATAAAAAATTATCCAAATGTTGGAGAATTTTTGTCTTTATTTTCACCTGAAATTAAAACCAAAATACGATGTTTAGAACGGCTCATGATTAAACATAATAGACATTCATTGTCTCTTATATTTAACAGTAATTGTTTAGAAAATTATCTGCTGCCTCGATACAATATATATATATATATATATATTATTTCACCCCAAGCAAGGCGGTAATGCCACTGATGTGCAGGGGGCTACATAAGAGTAAAAATATTAGATAGGAGGAGAGTAAAGAGAAAGACGAACCATTTAGAAAGGAGCAAGAGAAGGATGGGAATACAGGTGTGATGACAGTTGCAAAGGTAGAGAAGAATGAAAAGATATACAGGGAAATGTAGAAAGAACTGGAATCAAGTGATTAAGAGATGGGTATTGAAATTACATTTAAATTCCTGGAGGTTGTAGCCGTCAGGAATGCAAGAATATGGAAGTGCGTTCCACGGGTGGGAAGTGCGAGAAAATAACCTGATGGAGTAGAATTGTCGTCTTGGTTGACCAGTGACTTAAGTTCGTCGGTGCAGATTTTTGATATTACCGATTTGATTTATCAATAAATTACCTTCTCTTATTTTATAGTTTCTTTCTATTCTCTGTGTGTCCTTTTCAGAAGCAAAACTTATTTTTATCTTCTACAACATTTCTCTCCCATCCCCCCTTTCGTTCTCTCTCTCTCTCTCTCTCGCTTTCCTATAATCTCAAATCTCTCTTTCTTTACTCCGAAATTCTTTTGGTTTCATTTCTGTATTTTTCAATGTTTATAACTATTCTTTAATTTATTAATTCTTTTCCTCATTTTTTCTGTCGCCATTTCTGTCGTAGATCTTCACGCATCGATGACCGGAAATTAAATGCCAAGAACATTTTTTCCAAAGCGTTAAGATCAAAACATCAGATTTCAGTAGCTGATAAAATTGGTAGGAAATGCATCACAGACATTTTATGACGTACAAGAAACACTCCCGGGGACGATTTACCTAATCCTTCCTCCTCGACTTCAACGCAGAACCACAACTGGTTAAAGCTTGATAACTTCACCGAATCAGCATCAAATAGACGCTTCTCACACGGCTACCTATTTCTTTCGGTAGACAACGCGTTTACACTACGGCATCCCGTCCTCTCTCTATCCCTCTTATGTTTGTTCCTGTTAACGATTATTCTGACTTATTTATATTGGTTTTACTAACAAACCGACAGCCGTATTACCAATATATCTGTAATCAATAAAAAATCCCCTAATTCTACAATATGCTTGTCTTTATTTCTTTCCAAGCTCCAGTAATATGCTTCTTTATTAAAATTGGCTGCACACTACTTTGTCCGTATTTTCCTGGTAGCTAGATTACTAACTTTCACGCTTCTGTAAATTAAGTGAAACAATACGAATAATGCCTTTCTAAGATTTTTCACACTTTCCCTGATTAGGTATACGTCGTATCTTGTTTTTCTTTTCCGATTGCATTTTCTTTTACGTTTTGGACTGATGGATTCAGTTTTTTTTTCGCTATGATGACTAGACTGACAGTTGAAAGGCTGACACCAACAATATCCGCGATCTCTCTATAAGGCTTGTCGGTGTGTTCGTGCAGTATTACAATTTTAGTACGCTTCCTTGAACTAACAATGGTCGTAAGAAAACTATTCGACAGTCGAGACAATAGTCTTTGAGCGTGGTTAATATCTGATTCAACCACGGATGACGGAACATTTTTTAGGCCAAACAAATTTCATCATATATCCTGAAAATAGATTCATATTACTGCACATCACTGCAAATTATCTAATCTGAGAGAAAAATAGAAATCGATTACACCCTGTCACTTCAGTCGGTCTAAAACTTACCGTATAATAAAAGAAAGGAAACTAAAGCATTTTTTGTTTATTAATTTGCACAAGGTGTAACCTGCTAATACTTTACTGAAGAGGGTTTTAGAGATATCGTATCAACTAGCTGGTTACATAAATATCGCATTGGCTTTACGGTTTGATGACCCGACTTGAATCAACAAATGGGCTCCATTAGACTTTAATATTTCTTCTTTCTTTGTTTTGTAAATGTTCAGCTTTTTTTCTTTACACTTCTTTTTTCCTTATATTTTTCTTCTTTTAGTTTACGACTACATGACGTTGAAACACCGGGTTCGAAATTGTTAATCGACGAGTCGGGTTAGTTATATTCACTTACGCGCAAAAACCCTTCTTCTTTTATGTACTTTGTCCCTTCAGGACGGAGGCGATCATGGCCTTCCACGTCTCCCTATCCCTGGTGACTCTTAGCACGTTTTCTCCTGTAACGTCTCTCAGTCCCCGTTCTGTCATCAACTTGCTTTAAATATGTTATCCGCTGCTTTCCTCTGTCTCTTTTTCCCTCTATCTGGCCTGTTAGTATCAGGTTTTTCAAGCCCTCCTTCCTCATTGCATGTCCCAGGAACTTTATTTGTCTCTTTCTGATGCTAAATATCAATTTCCTTTTTGTTTTCATCATTTTCAAAACCTCGTCATTGCTCACATGCTCGGTCCACGATATCCGAAGCATCCTTCTGTAGAACCACATTTCAGCTGCTTCAAGTTTTCCCTTAATCTTTGTTGATATTGTCCAGCATTCACTGCCATATTAAAGAACTGACATCACATAGCAATCCAGTACTTTCTTCTTTGTTTTTAGTGAAAGTTTCCTGTGTCTTAATACTTTACTCAGCTTCTGGAACGCGTCTTTCGCCATGCCAATTCTCTTTTGGATCTCTGTGTCGCACTTTACGTCTTTAGCTAGAACACTTCCCAGATATTTAAATTTTCGTACCAGCTTGATTTTAACACCGCCACCCCTATTTGGCACTTTGGGCCGCTCTTTTTGCTGATGACCATGCATTCGGTTTTCTTGCAGTTTATTTGTAATGTCACTCTCTTCAGCTATCTTTTGTGGGAGGTCCTGCAGTTTTTCTCTGTGTCTGCAATCAACACTGTGTCGTCTGCGTATCTTACGTTTTTCAGCTTGTGACCTCTGATGACAAATCCTGGCATAACATCTAGGGTCTTCAAAATATTCTCACTGTACAAGTTAAATAGATTCAGTGAAAATACACATTCCTGTCTTACGCCTGTTTCTATCTTTGTATAACTGCTGAATTCGTTACCTATCTGTATGCAGGCCGTTTGCTGCCAGTAGAGGTTTATAATTACCCTAATGTCTTTCTCAAATATGTCGAGCCTGCTGAGCATCTCCATTAGTTCTTTGTGGCGTATTTTGTCGAACGCTTTTGCATAGTCATCTGTATTGCCCTTTCAAAGAGCATCATAATCATAAATATGGCGTTTCTTGTCCCAGTGTCTTTGACGAACCCGCACTGTTCTTGTCATATCTCTTGCCTGATTCTACTTCTTGCTCTATTCATCAGTATTCGGACGATCAGTTTTGTAATATGACTCATTAAGCTGATAGTTCGGTGGAGTTCACACTCGTTTGCACATAGCTTCTTAGACAATGCTATGAAAATGGATTTGCTTAGGTCGTCTGGCATTATACCACTATTATAAATTTCATTTATTATTTCCGTAATTTTTTCTATGCCGAATTCTTCCAGGGCTAACAGCAGTTCTATTACAATGCCGTCTGGACCGGCCGCTTTGCTTCTGTTCAGTTTGGCCATTGCAGCTTCCACTTCTAAAAACCCTTAGGAAAGGTATAAATCCACTTTCCTCTAGCTATAGGTTAATTAGTAAGATTAGTTTATTATTATCTCAAAAAGAATATTCCAATCTAAAAATATTTTCTGCAATAGGTTGATAAACCTAAAAAAGCAATCAATTTCTATTTATACCATTTCTCTGCTTTTAGTCCTCTCTGCTTATCTTTTTCTTTTTTAATTTTGCTTTATTTTTACTGTTTTTCTGTCCGTTTTTCTTTCTTTTGGTTCCTATTTCTCTCTCTCTCTCTCTCTCTCTCTCTCTCTTTCTACCTTTGTTTCTGTATTTTTGCCTTTCTGTCTGTCTCTTACTATTTTTCTTTCTTTTTTTGCCTTCTTCCCCTCATTTTGCCTTTTTTTATTTTGCTTTTTTTAAAAATGTTACCCTTCTATCTGTTTTGATCGTTGGCATAACAGTAAACTGCATCCGACAGTCAGGCCTCTGATTGGGAAGTTGTGAGAAGCATGAAACCACCTCTTAAATGCTGTTGTTCCCATGTCCACCCTGAACCGGAGTGGTAGCACCTGTTGGGGGTCCCAGCTATCGGCAAATATTTACCCCCTCTAAAATGGGGTCAGAACACTATGAAAATATAAAAATAGACTTTTATAGAAATATATACATGAAATAGACTGTTATAGAAACATGTACATTTTTTAAGGAAAAATATTGCCTATAATACATTTTGGAAGAAAAAATTATTACCATAACACATTTTTGAGGGAAAAATTATTCTCAGCTAAACATTTTTAAATACAAAACTAAAATACATTGTCAGTTTTCTAAAATAAAAAAAAAGAATAAAAACAAAAACTTTTCATTAAAATCTGACTAAATCAACCTTCTCACTATAACAGAACATAAAAATATACCTCAAAACGCCAGGTTTTTGGCATTAAATAACCCACAGGGATTGATATGCCGTTAAACAAAACTCAAACACAAACTCGGACTTTCTTTCTGTCTTTTTGTTTTCATTCTCTTTCGGTTTGTTTTTCTTACTGCCATATTTCTTACTAACTCTCTTTCTTCCTTTTGTTTATTTTACTTCATTTCTTTTTATTTGATTTTCCTTCTTTGTCGCGATTCCATTCTCAACCGTTTAATCATCAGATAACAGACGTGTTATTATTTCAAACCATTCTGTATGCTATGCTGCTCTAATAATTGTACGTTACGAAACATTACGAAAATAATTTAGTTATAGCAGAAAACCTCATTGTATATAAAAATCATGCTTGCAGTACCGCTAGGCATAAAACATGAAATCACGATAGTGAAAATATTTTACAGGGTTAGAGCAAGAAAACAGAATATTGCCAATACATTGTGAGAATAATTACTTTTACAATGCCTTTATTACTGACTTAATCACACTCGAAATCCATTTGCAATGTTGACTAGTCAATTGCCGATAGTTTAATCTGTTCATTGAATATTTTTCTGAAGATACAATCCGGAAATAGCGAAAGTGATGAGGCGTGTTCCAATCGAGAAAAGATGATAAGAAGTAAATAGTTCAGGATATGAGAGAGTAGGATTAAACTCTAAAAGTCGTCGTTGGTGAAATTCGATGCCAAGTGTTGGGGTTCTCATTGACATTTCCTTCTTTGAGAAATTTGCCCTATGATGGGTCCGAAGAGACGTCCGCAGCCACCGTTTGCTAGGTTGGGGTGTTCGAGGGTTGGAGAGCTCTGACTTTTCTTTGGGCTCTCTTCTTCTCTTCTATCGTTCGTCTGGTGTTTTTCAAGAATGTTGTTTTTTCGTGGACTGCTAATCCTAAATTGCTTCTATCTCCCAAATGATTGGATCATTTTCTGTCCTCAACAAGGTATTTTGAGCAAATCCTTGAATTTACGGCGTGGGGCTCCATGTGATCTCTTGTCAGGTGCGAGTTTCGAGAAGTTCTACAGGTCTTCGAGTTCGTGGGCCAGCGTACAGTTTTCTTTGGCGTATTGGAACGCAAAAAGTAAGAATGATGAAAACACGGATATTTATACAATCGGAAAATCGGAAATCAGACAAGATATTTGCTGAATTCGGGATACAGAAAATATAAAACTTCTCTTAAGACAAACGTTTGTTCAATCGTTATAATAATAATAATAATAATAATAATAATTACCTGCCTGAGGTCGGAAAATATGCCATAGGACCAAACTCCTACACAAAGAATGAATCTTCAGGTCCCCACAACCAGGATAATCCTAATGATGGCCCTGAAAATTCTCCAGCTAGATCTATAAACGTATATTTAAAGAAAGAAAAAAAAATAAAATGGTCTTGTGATGAGTACAAAGTCGTTATGACTGCATTTCATGAAGCGTTACTCAAACCTCAAAAAAACATGACTCGCCAAACATATGACATTTGGCGAGTAAAGGTTAGACAAACAAATAGAAAGTACATAGACGAAAATAAATTAGCGAAGATACATCATGCAAAATAACCGATTGACAGAGGCTGAAATTAATGAGATAAAAAGAATTGCATCCAGAATAGACGAATCAACAAAATATGAAAAATGAACCGGATTCAGAAATAAAAAGTATTAACATCAAACAAGCCACAGGTCATAATGTAGAAACCGTGATACACACAAATCACTGTGAAGATAACGCTGTAAGTTTAGAAGTGCTGGAAAGGTGTAATCTGAGTCAGTTACAAGACGACAATAAAACGAGTTCAGAACGCATTGAACAGAATTATTTTACGGAAAACAAGAACAGTGTACAAGAAGCCAAGGAAGAAATCAAGAAGCATATAAGTCAAATACAAAATATTGCAATGGAGGAACGAGAACAGCTCCTAAAATTACAACCAACAAAGCATAACCTCAAAACTATTAAGCTCTACAATGCATCAGTCAAATTAATTTTGAATGAAGAAGACACTCATATAAATCTCAATGAAGCAATATATGCATCAGCAGTAGCAACAAAAACAATTTAACATCAAATTAAGGGAGTATCGCAGACATGACGATTCACCTTGAAAAAGAAAAATAGAAAAAAATCGAACAACTTAGAAGTGAACTATCAGTACTGGATGAACTGACAAGAGGAATAAATGTAAGAACTAGAAAAAACAGAAGAGTCGAAAGAACATACAACATTAGAAATGAAAATGAAGTCCTATCAACTAAGGAAAAAATAAAGCAAACAATACAACTGAAGGCACAAAGAATAAGACGCTATGAGAAAAGATCAAGATTCTACAGACATAAGAAGTTTTTTCAAACCGATGCAAAGACATTTTATAGGGAAATAGGTAAAAAGGAATTGAAGTGACAGCTCCTCCCCAAAATGGAAGAAGTTATACAGTTCTGAGAAAAAATATGGGTTTTCCCTAAACAAAGAAGTAGATTGGATTGCACAAGTGATAGAACGAATAAAAAATAAACCAGAACAGACATGGGCTGGAATCACAGAAGAGGATGTTAAATGTGCACTGAAAAAAGCACACAATTAAAAATATCCAGGTATAGATAAAATTCCTAACTTTTGGCTATATTATTTAAAAACAGCACATAAAAACTAGCCAAAGAACTTCAAGAAATGGTTAACGATCCCACTAAAATTTCTGCATGGATAACCAAAGGAATTACATTTCTTCTACCCAAGAATAGTGACACAAACAACCCGAAAGACTACATAACAATTGCATGCCTTCCGACAACATACAAACTATTAGCATCTATTTTAACAAAACAAACATATTTCTTCTTGGAAAGAAATGACATATTACCGTTTAAACAAAAACGTGGCTGTTACGGATGTAAAGACCAATTACTTTTTAACAGAATGATCCTGGAAAACTGCTACAGTGCAAAGAAGAATCGTAGTACTGCCTGGATAGATTATCGTAAGGCATTCGATAGTATACCACATTTCTGGATCTTAAAGACTTTAAATATATACAAGATATCACCCGTCAATTTCATGAAACAATACATGTCGATATGAAAAACAACCCTTTACCTCAATCATATAAATGGAACCTATAAGTCTGGTGAAATAAACATCAAAAGAGGTATTTTTCAAGGTGACTCTTTGTTTTCCTTACTATTCTGCATAGCATTAATAGCAATAACCAGTCAACTTAACAAGACAAAACGTGGTTATAAAATAGGCCAAAAGAAAATAAGCCATCTATTTTACATGGATGACTTAAAGTTGTATGCTAAGAATGATAACGAGCTGGAAGGTCTTCTGCAAACTGTAAATTGCTTCAGCGAAGACATTGGAATGAAATCCAATTTGTATAGATGTGCTAAAGCTACAGTTTTACGTGGATCGCTACAACAAACATCTTCAATTAGCGTAAACCCTGCTGTAACAATAAAAGAATTGAAACCAGAAGAAGCTTATAAATACCTAGGTGTAAATGAGAGTGAAAAAAAAATCACCATAAAAATGAAAGAAATAGTGCGTAAAGAGTACTATAGAAGGCTACGACTGATGTTAAAAACTGAATTGAATTCTCAGAACAGAATTATGGCCATTAATAGCCTTGCAATCCTAGTTGTCGAATATAGTTTCAACATACTCTAAACGACATCAAGCGAATGGATTCTAAAACAAGAAAACTTCTTTCTAAGCATAAGATGCATCATCCAAAGGCTGATGTAGACCGTCTATTCATACCCCATAAAGAAGGTGGATGAGGTCTTATTCAACTAGAATTGTCATACAAGACAACAACTATTGGCTTACTAACATACATAGAAACAACAAAGGACTGGATGACACAATTAGTAAGGCAAAATGAAGAAAGAAAGAAAAAATATTCAATAATAAAAGAAGGCAGTAAATACAAGATTTACATTTAGTAGATTCTGTAGAAAAGCAAAACAGAAGCCAAGAACCAACTATTGCGTCAAATAATATGAAAATGTAAGCCAAAGATAAAGCTCTTGAACAGTTGAAACAGCGCTGGCAAGACAAACCTCTGCATGGCCAATATCCAGAACGTGCCAATAAATCCAATGTTAATAAAGTTAATACTCATGGTTACGTGCATCTGGACTAAAGTCTGAGACTGAAGGCTTTATTCTTGCAGGGCAAAACCAAAGTTTTTTTACTAGAAACTTTCAGGCAAATATTATACATAATAATGTGGATCCAAAATACCTTTTTTTGATAAACAGCAAGAAACAATAGACAATCTAATCTCAGGCTGTTCTATACTTGCCCCAAATGAATATAAAATCGCCATGATAGAGTGGGGCAATATTTACATTGGACAATGTGCAAACACTATGGAAAATCTGTAAACTAACACTGATATGAACATCACCCAGCACCGGTTACAGAAATAGAAGATGTCACCATTCTATGGGATTACACCATCTACACAGACAGAAAAATTGAAGCAAATAGTCCTGACATTATTGTTAAAAACCAGAAAGAAAAAACTTGCCTATTAATTGATATGGCTTGTCCAGCAGATTGTAACATAGCAACCAAGGAATTCGAAAAACTGTCAAAATATAAACACCTGGAAATTGAAATAGAAATAATGTGGAAATTGAAAAAAAGAATCGTGCCAGTGATAGTAGGTGCACTTGGAATGATAAAAAAGGAACAAAACAAAACATTGAAATAATCCCTGGAAACCCCAGCTTAACAGACATACAAAAAATTGTTTTGTTAAGTACAGCCCACACACTAAAGAGAACTTTGTCTATGTAACGCTAGGGATGTTAGAGGAGATAGAAAAAATATGAAATTGAGCCAAAACAACACACCACGACCTGCCTTAGATATTCCCGCAGACTTGGTTGGTAGTGCAACCATAGCAGAAATCGAAATATAATGAAACATGCCAACATAATAATAATAATAATAATAATAATAATAATAATAATTATTATTATTATTATTATTATTATTATTATTAGTTTTGTACGCAACTTTACTCAGACCGTCAATCTACGGAAATGATTAGACAACGCTGATCGAAATAGCAATTAGACAAACGTAAGGCACGAACTCAAATAAAAATTGGGAAAAGGTACGAATCTACCTCTTCCCCTTCTACACATAAGGTAATTAGTAAGATTTGTATTACTATATTATTATTATATTCAAAACAAAAAAAAAATATTCTTAAAATCTAAAACTATTTTCTGGTATTAAATAACCTGCAAAGGATTGATATGCTTTACAAAATTAATCAACCAGCTTAATCAACCAAATCTCTTTCCTTTGCTCGTCCCCTCATTCGCTTGTCCAACAAATATGTCAGTCTAATAATAATAATAATAATAATACTCATAATAATAATGAGATAATGATTCTAGCCCGTCAGCAAAAATAGCTGTAAATCTTGACCGTGATCAATCTCCATTTTTCTAATGTTTAATATCCAATATAAGTATTTTACTTCGGGCAACACACACGCCACGTAATTGTGTTGAATATTCGGTAACATCAACGATGTGGTTTCTTTCTTTCCTCTATTTCTGTGAACAAGTTTTGTCAATACGTATATTGTTTGTTTAAAATCCATAACTTGTGTATTTATGTATGCGGATTCACAGGAATAATATTGTTTGCGTCACAAATAAAACCAGGAATTATAATTTGTCTCGTCTCGCAACAATTATGAAAAATTTGATCATTAAAGAGAATGGAAGTTTTGACGTAGTTTTTCATATAAATCTTATTAATGATTTCTAGTTTAATTATACAGAGTTGTTTTTTTTTTGTTACTATCTAGTCATTTGGGAGCTAAAGCATATTAGCAATCGCAAGTCTACTGCCAAATTATTTGCCACGGAGCTTTTCTCATCAACAATTAAACCAAAGATCAATGAATGAAAGATTCTTTCATGAATTTAAATTTGGTTTTACATTCAAGAAAACTCTTTTGTAAAAACCATTCCAGGAAAATTAAAAAAAAAAAACAAAGTAAAAAAGTTATTTTGATTGAACAATTTCCGCTAAAATTCAAATGATGTTAAGGTGAAGTTAAAAAGAGACCGAAATGTTTGCATGTCATGCTATCAATTAAAACAAAACAATGGCTTTGTACAAACATATTGATTAAAATTTCTCTTTAATTGCTCCATTAAAAGTTGTTAGCAAATTGACTTTCAAACAGAAAAAAAATATGAAATAACTTTCACTGATTTTTGAAATGATGAGATTGTTCGTCCATAATTGTGGCAATAGGGAAATAAATAACATTAATGGGAATGCGTGGCTTTTTGATAAACACATTTAGATGGAGGTGATTATAAAAATAACTATGGTAACAATAATGACGCGTTGCGTTGGCATCCATCAGTCTCGGCAGACGACAACATAGAGCTACAGGTCTGGGTGGGGGATATTGAGATTCTGCTTTGCGAATATGTCAACATCCCCATCACGGCGTTGTAGCTAGATTCCAAAGGGAATGATCAACTATTAAAGTTTTGTTCCGGTCTAGCGGCAAGTGTTGGCAGAAGGCGAGGCAGTACGCCATTCAACCGCTTTAAGAGCTTCACTTTGAGTAGGGTTTATCCGTTCGCTTTCTCTCAAAAATACAAGGCAGTGGAGGTTGGAATTCAGTGTGTTCCTTCTCTTAAACTGGTTACGACACAAAGCAAGAAAGCCGAGTTTGTTATTTTATTTAATCCGGAACTGGAGGAAAATAGTTACGTGCCTTTTACAAGGCATTAGTTTAACGTTGAACCGAAACACTCGGTCAGAATTTAACCTTGGCACGCCGATTCAACTTTACGAACCGTAATCAATAATGATAATGATGAAAATAAGAATTTATCATGTACAAATTATAGATCTAAACATACATTAGCCATATAAAATTATGTAAAAATATCTAGTTGAGGCTATAAAATTACGTCCAAAATATTTAGATTTCGGCATTAAATAACCCATAGATGTAATGATATGTCGCTAAACAAAAACAATTAAATCCATAGATTCACGGAATATCTAGCAAGATACGGAAAACGGTAAGTAATTTGACAGAACAAATTGATCAGTTGGTCTTATGATGCAACTAGGATCTAGATTTTAAGTCTCTTATTTGTACACAGATAAATCATTAAGATGGTAGACTAATGTTCGAACATTATGCAAATGAACATTATACAAAGCTCTTTTGGATGGAATAGCTAATGTTCCAAGTGACTGGGACCCTGTATAACCGTCTGTTCTGGCAAAGTAAAATTCTTCTTTATGTGTCGTGTCCCCTGAGAACGTAACCGATCATGGTTCTTCACAACTTCCTGTTCTTTGCTCCTAATAAATTTTTTACTGTTATTTCTCCTAAACGCTGTTCCGCCATCCAGTTCTTTAAGCCCACTAAGCATGTTATGCGTTGATTTTCTCTGTTTTCTTGCCTTCAATCTATCCTGTGAGTATCAGATTTTCCAAGCACTCTTTCTTCATTATGTTTCCTTGACACCTTAACTGTCTCTTCCTGGTGTTAAGTATAAGCTTCATTTTGTTTTCATTTTCTCTGAAACTTCGTCGTTGCTCACATGGTATTCTCAACATCTTTCTGTAGAAACACATTTCTGCCGATTCATGTGTTTTTTCGTCTTTAAGTGGGTTGTCCAGTACTCACTGTCATACAAGAGGACAAATATCTCGTAATAATTTAGTACTCTTTTTCTTGTTTCTAGTGATTTTTTCCAATTTCTTCGTACCTTGCTTAGTTTTTGGAATACATCTTTCGCTATCCCAATACGCCTGTGAATCTCAGTGTTAGACTTTTCATTTTCTGTTAAATCACTTTCCAGGTGTTTAAATTTCTGCGCTTGTTTGATTTTGGTATTTTTGTAATTCTCCCTTTGGGATTCTCAAAGTTAGAAGTGAATGTAGACAATTGAACACAGTTTTTTCAATAAGTCAGAAAATTATTTTCAGAATCTTTTCTTTTAGAATATATTTAGAAAAGACACGGGTGAAGGGACTTGAGGCAACAGAGACTTGGCTCTGCAGAACGATGTTGAAAATACCATAGACAGAATGTCTGAGTAACGCGAAAGTTGAAAGAAAAATGGAAACAAAAATGGAGGCTTATACTTATTGTTAATATTTCCATGAAAAAAAAATGAGGGAAGAGGGATTAGATAGTTTAACACTCAGGATATACCGAAGACACGTTACACATTGTAAAAGAACTAGAAGTTTATTATTATCGGCAGGCATGAACTTAGCAATATAGCTTCTGCAGATGACACATTGCGGACGACAGATATAAAAAGAAAACTGAAAAAAAAAGACGACTTGGTTGAGAAAAGCAAGAAGAACAGACAATAAAATGACTTTTGCGCCTACTTTCCTCACTATTCTCTGAGAAAAAAGGTTTTAAAAATTAACACTTTCAGGGTTTTGAAGGTATGAGAAACAAGAGAAACCGTAATTTAACTACTTGATTTTAAATAAACAAATACAAGAACAAATAAAGAGTAGTAAACAGATATGTAGAACAATAAAAGTTAGGAATTCATGGAGCGCCATAATCGCAGACGTCTTTAAAATTCATAACACATAACAGATTAAAAACGAATCTTAGGAAGCTGAAAACATTGTTGTTTTCCTTCATTTAGATACAAAATCGATATCAATTTCCATTCAAGTCTTTATTTTTTGTGATAACTTTGTGAATCTGCATCTCTTAAAATGCTGTTTACACAATCTTTTCAAACCGCCGTAGGTATAATTTTCTCCAAATCATGGAGTTTACTTATTGTATTAATATTAAATTTGCTATTTATTTCTCTGTCTACCTATTTATTTCTCTCTGTCTGTCTCTCTCTCTCTCTATCTATCTATCTACACATGAGGATAAACAATTTCTATCTATCACTGTGTCAATAATCTATCTATCTATCTATCTATCTATCTATCTATCTATCTATCTATCTATCTAAACATGAGGATAAACAATTTCTATCTATGACTGTGTGTCAATAATCTATCTATCTATCTATCTATCTATCTATCTATCTATCTATCTATCTATCTATCTACACATCTACACAGAGGATAAACAATTTCTATCTATCACTGTGTGACAATAATCTATCTATCTATCTATCTATCTATCTATCTATCTATCTATCTATCTACATGAGGATAAACAATTTCTATCTATGACTGTGTGTCAATTATCTATCTATCTATCTATCTATCTATCTATCTATCTATCTACACATGAGCATAAACAATGTCTATTTATGACTGTGTGTCAATTATCTATCTATCTATCTATCTATCTATCTATCTATCTATCTGTCTATCTACACATGAGGATAAACAATTTCTATCTATCACTGTGTGTCAATAATCTATCTATCTATCTATCTATCTATCTACACATGAAGATAAACAATTTCTATCTATGACTGTGTGTCAATTATCTATCTATCTATCTATCTATCTATCTATCTATCTATCTATCTACACATGAGGATAAACAATTTCTATCTATGACTGTGTGTCAATTATCTATCTATCTATCTATCTATCTATCTCTCTATCTATCTATCTTTCTATCTACACATGAGGATAAACAATTTCTATCTATCACTGTGTGTCAATTATCTATCTATCTATCTATCTATCTATCTATCTATCTATCTATCTATCTACACATGAGAATAAACAATTTCTATCTATGACTGTGTGTCAATTATCTATCTATCTATCTATCTACACATGAGGATAAACAATTTCTATCTATGACTGTGTGTCAATTATCTATCTATCTATATATCTATCTATCTATCTACACATGAGGATAAACAATTTCTATCTATCACTGTGTGTCAATTATCTATCTATCTATCTATCTATCTATCTATCTATCTATCTATCTATCTATCTATCTATCTATCTACACATGAGGATAAATTATTTCTATCTATCACTGTGTGTCAATTATCTATCTATCTATCTATCTATCTATCTATCTATCTATCTATCTATCTATCTATTCCAGTCTATTCATATCGATCGTTGTATATTTCCCTATTTGTCAGTCATTGTGCGTATTCACTAACGCATGCGTTTTTGAACAAGTGAAGTTAATTCTATTTTATTGCTAGCAAATGACTTCGAAATTAACTTCAACAAAACTGAAAATTACATCCTATTGCCCAGTTGAAGCAATAGCCTAACCAGACATCTTTCTATTTAGTTGCTAAGTATTTGACAGCTTTCTAATTCTAACAATTTGCTCCATAAATTGAAATGCCATAAATGTTGCTACGATATTAGCTGTCGTTATTTTACGACCACATGTTTCATGACACAAACTCAATAACCTACTTTTACTAGACTGTTAAAGAAAATGCTTTTTCTTCGCCATTAGTAACTAATGGTTCCATCGCAGAACCAAATGATATCGAGTGTTTTAATACGCCACGGCGAGTTTTACATTTTTGATATTTTAAATACTTCTATTGTCGGGGTTGTATGATCTCATCGTCTGATTTCGATGTCTGATGTAGTTTATCGTCATACACAGGACGCCTCCTTCTCGAATCAACACAATCTTCACTGATAATGGATTCTTTTCTCCCACCTTTATCTTTTTCTAGCATGAAACGGTCCTGGGTATGACGGTAAACTACATCCGGCAGCAAAGCCTCTGATTGGGAGGTTGTTAGGAGCATGGAACCATCTCTTAATTTCTGTTGTTTCCAGTTTCACCCTGACCCTGAGTCGTTGCACATGTTAGTGTCCCAGCTATGGGCAAATAGTTTATCCCTAAACTGAGGTCAAAACACTAAGAAAGTATAAAAATACATTTATAGAAATATATACATATAACTATACTTTTATAGAAAAATATACATTTTTGAAGGAAAAAAATATTACCAGCAATCCATTTTTGAATACAAAATTGGAAGAAATAAAAACAATTTTTTTATCACAATGTGACTAAATCAACTTTCTCACTATAACCGATCATTTAAAAAATACTTTAAAACCCTGCCTTTTGGTATTAAAAAACCTACAGAGGTTGATATGCCGTTAAACAAAACTCAAATCTAGCATGAAACAGACTGTTGTCCCTCAGTGTTTATCTCAGTGTATAATTATTTACACACGCTCTATCTCATTTTCCCGCAACTAATGACCCTGTTCTCCCAAAGGCAAATATAATACAGAACTTGGAAAGCCGTTTGGTGACCCATCAGGTAAGATACTATTTTAAAGTCTTCGAAAACCTTCCAATCGCACCCTTTATATTTCAAGGTATCTAGCAATATCTTGACACTATTGTATTCCAGTTTGAGCTGCACTGATTGAGCCAGGCAAAGAGATGTATATATGTTCTCGTTACGAAGCATCACGATTTTGAGGTTCCTGGGTGGACTCACCACTCACTGGAGTTACAGGTTATTCCGATTGCCCCGAACAGACCGGTCACATTGTGTCAGAAGCATTTCTTGCTAGATAAAAAAGTCAGAAAAATACTGGTGACACTTTTTCTTACCTTCGACCTGCACATCTAACAAATTCCACTGTCTGAGATTCGACATCAAAAGCTCGGAATTGGATTTTGTGAGACCAAAATCTCTGATGAGGTTGTAGTCCTTTTGGTTAGGATAGTCTGAGTTCCCAGCTGTGCCTCTGTAATCTGGATCAATGACTTCATCCTCTTTTGAATTGCTTCTTTCTTCTGGAGACGGCTGCTCTCTCTTTGGAAGAATGAGTGCGGCGAAGTCGGGGTAATGTCCATGTGACAAAAGCAAATTTGAAGGGAATATTATTAATTTCCTTTGCTTTCTAGACAGAAGAAATTAGGAAATAACGTTTACTGACCAAATTCCAAAAAATTTTGTCACAGTGTAATTTTTCTGATAAAATTTCCGTTATGAATTTAAGCGCAGTACTAGATTGGGATGTGCGTTGTGGTACAGTGGATATCGGCTCGGAACGAGAAACCGGGGAGCCGAGTTCGAATTCCAGTTGAATCCATTGCATTCACTTACGCACAAATACCCTTGGGAAAGGTATTAATCCGTCTCTTCCCTCCAGTTATGGGTTAAATAGCAGAACACATTGGGTTCTATAGATAGCCTTGGTCGGCAACCAGTCTATCGCAGAAAGCAATGGCAACCTACTGCGGGATAATCTTCTGCCCAGTCAGTCAGGTCTCTAAAAAGACATGATCGCCCAAGCGTGTTTCACGTATGGCACTTAACTGACTGACTGACTAGATTGGGAAGCATGGTCTTATCAATTTATAGTAGAACTGATTAGATACAACCGAACATTCTATGATAACCGTTTCTTCTTTCGTACATCCCGCTTGTGGAACTTACTTCCGACTTCATGCATTCCAGCCAACTTTGATCTAATTATCCAGCTTTGAAATTCAATGTCAATCGTTACCTTCTGTTTTCTTGATTTCTCGTCTTTCAGTTCTCACTCCTTAATAATTCTTTCTCTTTTTCTTATACTTCCACACTCAGTAACCACCTGTGACTTATTAGCTTCACTGTTAAATGATTAAAAAATATATCAGAGAGCTGTGAGCAGCTTTTCAAGTGGCATGGATGGATACCTCTCCATAGGTTTTCTTGATTCGATACTATGTCATTTTACTATACTTTACTGGGTAGAAATTGTTCTGCACTGTACTTGCCACATATCCTATAACTTTTTGAATATATATATATATATATATATATATATATATATATATATATATATATATTAGTATGAGGATGCTTAATGCCAAGATTATTGTTTTTTCAGTGTCGTAAAGTTCACGATATCGAGATAGAGACAGACCATTAATACAGCGGAAAAATTTTGAAAAGTGAGGATATCATAGTGGTTCCTTTCTGAAACTTCGAAGTCAACATGACTCTGTACAGTTAAATGACAAACTTCTTTAAATTAATCCTATATATATATATATATATATATATATATATATATATATATATACTTTGAAAATAAGTCGCACCAAACTAGCCTGGTTTCAACCGTGAGGTATTTTCTGCCTAGAGAGACCTCATGGTTGAGACCCTGGTAGCTTGGTGCGACAGCTTAATTGCTAATATATTTTGCTTTACTTTCTTCTTGATGAATTTAATATCGGGTAATTTCTTATTGTATCATACCTTGGTAGTGGTTACTTTCTACCTCGTTCTGTGTTGGTATCGAATATAAAGTGTTTATTGGCACAGATATGAACAGTGTGGGCAGAAAAATCAACAATTCATGGTGTTGTTTGGTTGATATTTTTTTGTTTTCACGGCTTATCAATATTTTGTTTGTTATTTAAAGCTGAACGTATTTAGGTTTTTAAGACTAATTTTTTTTCCGAACGAATATCATATCGCCAATTTTTTGAGATTACAAGAATTTTTTAAAAATACAATAACTACTAGTTATCAAATAGCTTTGGTAGTGAGAAGGTATAAATTCCTACCTTTATCAAAGTATTTTGTGTGGTGAACGACTGTATTTCTCAGTTCGAACCTCCCTTGCGTGTCAATTTAAAAAACGCAAGTAATCGTTAAATCATATGCCATTACTCTTTAGCGGACTATGTATATAGGCTACTGGGTGATTAAAGAAAGTGGTGTAAGGTAAAACTGACCCTTTTATATTCTTTTAGTTAGGGCTAATATTTTCCATTTTTTTGGATCAACTTTAGACTGCACGCGCACGCACAGACACACACAAACACAAACACACACACACACACACACACACATATAAATATATAAATATATATATATATATAATTAACTTATCTATTTAATATGTATAATGCTCTGCCGTGTATTTTCTTTCAGTTCTAAGTTTTACTTTCAAATAATGATTATGAGACCACAGCTCATATTCGACACGAAATTAAATTTCTACAATGCTACCTACAATCATATCATGAGTGAAACGCTTAAATAAAATCCTATTACCTAAATCTAATAAGTGATTGAGTGAGTGATTGAGAAAGAAAGAAAGAAAGAAAGAAAGAAACAGTGGAACAGAAAGTGACAGAAAGAGAGTAATACAAATATATATTTTTATTAAAATTTCGAAAATTAACTGACACCATCTTTTATTTGAACCCTCCACTCCATTATTAAATATCTGGAAATCGATATATACTCTCTGTTATTTGATACCTTATCGTTTATTCCATGGGTTGATCTGAGGAAACTAATAGCATTACTTTCGTAATACATAATATCCGTCACAGAGGAAATGAGAAAATAACAGACCGTTATCAAAACAAAACTGTACAGATAAAATAGTAAAATCAGAGTGAATTTTAGGAGCGAATTTCACTGGATAAAAGCTCAGTTTCCATCCGAGATAAAAATATGAATCTTGGCGGGTAATGCATTACTTCTATAAATTGTATTGGATTTAATCCTAAGAGAAAAAATGCAATCGATACAAGGTAAATATTTTATTTCGAGACGCATTTATTTTTTGTAATGACAGTGAATTCGAATAAACTCACCGAATAATCTAGGTATATAATTTTTTGCGGAAGCTTCACAAATCGGAATTACGTATTAGAACTCAATCGTATATATACTTTTCTGTTTCAATCCGTTTACGCCTTTCTATCTAGATCACATCTATCTATCTATCTATCTATCTATCTATCTATCTATCTATCTATCTATCTGTCTATCTATCTATCTATCTATCTATCTATCTATCTATCTATCTATCTATATTCATTCCTTATCTATCTATCTATCTATCTATCTATATATCTATCTATACCATTTCTTATCTATCTATCTATCTATCTATCTATCTATCTATCTATCTATCTATGTCATTCCTTATCTATCTATCTATCTATCTATCTATCTATCTATCTATCTATCTATGTCATCTATCTTATCTATCTATCTATCTATCTATCTATCTATCTATCTATCTATTTATCTATGTCATTCCTTATCTATCTATCTATCTATCTATCTATCTATCTATCTATCTATGTATTCTTATCTATCTATCTATCTATCTATCTATCTATCTATCTATCTATCTATCTATCTATCTATCTATCTATGTCATTCCTTATCTATCTATCTATCTATCTATCTATCTATCAGATATATCCAGCGCAGTTTTCATCTATCTATCTATCTATCTATCTATCTATCTATCTATCTATCTATCTATCTATCTATCATTCCTTATCTATCTATCTATCTATCTATCTATCTATCTATCTATCTATCTATCTATGTCATTCTATCTATCTATTCTATCTATCTATCTATCTATCTATCTATCTATCTATCTATCTATCTATCTATGTCATTCCTTATCTATCTATCTATCTATCTATCTATCTATCTATCTATCTATCTATCTATCTATCTAGATATATCCAGCGCAGTTTTCATCTATCTATCTATCTATCTATCTATCTATCTATCTATCTATCTATCTATCTATCTATCTATCTTTACATATGCATATATATATGTGTGTGTGTTCGTGCGTGTGTATGTATGTATGCATGCATACATATAAGCATATATAAAAATATTCGTCATATAAAATACATATATGACTCTACAGAAACACATAAACGCTACTTATATTCAGTTACAATCCTTGATAATAGTAAAAAGCAGAAAGATCTTGTAAAAACAAAACATTGGAACAATTTTTCATATAATTTATGTTCTGACAAGAAAAAAAAATCACATGAAAAATCTTATAAAAGACTCAACCATAATACCTTGTCTGTCAGTCTCTTATATTTAATGAAGCCTACGGATATATATATATATATATACATATATATATATATATATATATATATATATAACCCATTATCTTTCTGCTATTATCAAGAATGATTTTTATTTTACGTTTAACTGAATATGAGTAGTGTTTATTTATATGTTTAGCATCATGTGTGTGCTTTATATTTCGAATGTTTTTGTATATACTGATACATTGTGTGCCCAATTTGTTATCCAGATAACTTTTTTCTAATATTACAAAAACCGCGTAATTAATTCACACAAAATTTTCCCACAATATTGGCAACACTAACCTGCGTAATCACTGAAAGTTTCGTACTGATATGCGCTATGTAAACAAACTTGTGCTATATTTGTTATCAGCACGGTGATTTGAGTGTTTTTTTTTTAATCACATCACCCCAAGCAAGGCGGTAAAGCCACTGGTGTGCAGGGGGCTACGAAAGAGTGAGTAGATTGGAAAAGAGAAAGCCGGAAACCACATTCTAAACCGTGAACAAGGGATGAACCTCTACACTTGTTCAATAGACGTGGGTGGAGTGTGAACCGGGCGATAGTTCAGTCTATCTACTCCAATTAAAAAAAATGAACAAAAGAGAAAGTGAAAAGATTGGAAAAGAGAAAGCCGGAAACCACATCCTAAACAGGGAACAAGGGATGAGCCTGTACATTTGTTCAATAGACGTGGGTGGAGTGTGAACCGGGCGATATTTCAGTCTACCTACTCCAATTGAAAAAAAAAATATTAGAAAAGTGTAAGAATTTAGTGAAAAGGTGGGCCGTAAAAGCAGTTTAAGTGATGGTGAAAAGAAAAATATCACCTCAGAACTATCAAATGGTAAATCTACCCTATAAATTTCTAAAATGATAGGGGGGTGTCATCAAACAGTGAAAAAGTTCTGCGCCGTCTCTGCACAAGTACGCAAAAGGCTAAGATAAAGGCAAGCCGAGGGTTATTTCACGTCGTCTCATGTCACGACTTAAACGAGAGGTCACGAAGAACCCTGGATTTACCAGTTAAGAGCTTTTCAGTCGCATTGGGGATCCTGTTGTATGTAAAAGTACTTGGTGTCGGTATCTGAGGGAAATACCAACAACAGTCAAACCTGTATCCAAGCCTCCGTTGACGAGAAATCACATTCAAAATCGATTGAAATGAGCCGAGGACAATATGAAGATTGACTTCTCTAAAGGTTTGTTCACAGACGAAACTCGAGCAACACTTGATGGCCTAGAGAGATGGTGCAAAGGCTGGGTAATGAACGGGCAGAATCGCCATCAGTGTTTGAGACGCCAAAAAGCTGGTGGAGGCGTAATGATCTAAATGTTATTCTCATCTACTCATATCTTTTAATGTAATGATCAGGTTTTCGGATTTTTTAAGTGTATTTTCACAGTCGATTATGCTTCAAAAGTATTTACTCGCCTTACAAAATCTACCAGAAATTACCGTCGACACATACACTCACGGGAAACGTTTAAAAAGTATTGCATCCAGTTTATTTCCCCTCAAAGAAACAGGTCAACATAATAAGACCTTTATATAGAGCAATCTTTCAACTACAAAGAAAGTTGTTTTCATCACATGTTTATCAAAATTGGCTACGCATTTTTGCCAGCGATAAGAAAGAGCATGGGTGCCACAACTTCTGACACTTGATCCAAAGTTTACCAGGCTGATCACATCACGGGAAAATCTGTTTGAGGCACAAATAGCTGTTCTTCTGAAACGTTTTCTTACTCAATTTAAGTGTTGGTTTCATCATTTTCAGCCAGAGAGAAACGATGCAGTGAGAACTCCTTTCCTCACTTACATCAAAAAGGACAAGACTGTTTCATTCGCAGGGGAGGTCACGACCACAGTTGTTTTTGTTTTTGTTTTAGTGAGAAAAACATCTATCCGCAAAAGAGCCATACTATCAATAGAGAGTACTATCCGAACTTGATGAAGTAGTTACGAAAAACTATCAAGTCCAAACTTTCAGGAAAACTGATGAAAGGAGTATTGTTTTTTCAGAACAATGCTTCAACACACAAGACTTTGGTTTTGGTGGCTGATGTGCGTCACTTGAAATCGTCGATCACCCTACCTATGCACCTGATTAGGCCCTGTCTGACTATCACCTGTTCTTCAACATAAAAAAAATACTTGGTTTCGAGCCAATATCACAGTGTTGATAATGTCATATCTGCTGTTTCTGAATTTTGACCAACAAGATGAAAGCTTTTTCACCAATGGGATCCAAGTATTGCAACAACGATAAAAAACAATCGAAAATATACATTATTTGGTAACATTCTATGACAGTATCTTGAACAAACTATGAACTTTTCAACCGAACCACAATTATATATATATATATATATATATATATATATATATATATATATAAATAAATTGTCTTAGAACATGTACATAATTTTATATATATATATATATATATATATATATATATAAATTATGTCTTAGAACATGTACATAATTTTATATATATATATATATATATATATATATATATATATATATATATATATATATATATCCGAGTGGGTACAGAACGAAGAAAGAATTTTTTCCGTTCAAAACATTAATTTAAAACAATGCTCGGGAAAACTCGTTTTGCTTTTCCCTCCCGAAGAAACGTTGGACACCCAACGTTGAAACAAACATATGATTGTCGAGGACATATATATAAAAAAATTATGTACATGTTCTAAAACATAATTTATAATAAATATTCACAGCTCTATACATCATATATCGAGCATTGTTTTAAATTAATGTTTTGGACGGAAAAAATTCTTTCTTCGTTCTGTACCCACTCGGATATATATATATATATATATATATATATGTCCTGCAACCTTTCACTTAAACAACTTTTGTTAAATATGACTTTAACCAATTTCAAGGCAGTTGATTTTGCCGTAGTCAGTTTATTTTCATGTTTTGACTGTATAAATGAATTGTTTGTGAATAATAGTAGCAGCGACTCGGAACCTTCATGTATTGGGCATGGCTGGAATTCAAGTAGGCGACTTTCTATTTTTAAAAGTCATTCAGCATTCCATTACCATAGTTAAACAATGTAATATTAATGCTGATGGAGAGCTGTTTGATGTACAAAGCTCCTCTTATAACGAGGGTTTTTTTTAGAATTTGATTTACAAATGATTCTAGTGCTTTCTTAAGATCTCTTGTAGATTATGGGTTGATCAATGTTTTTCCCAGCTCTGCGCTGTCAAATGACATGAGAACCACCTACTCAAGGAATTGATCGTATGTCTGATATAGGTATCTGATTCATGACAAAAAACGCAGTCACTTACTTGGCTGTAAAATTGATACACTATCTTGATTTTAGTTTTGAAGGGTTATTTTGATTATTAATTACAAGGTTTGCAGTTTTCCATTTTCTGTAATATATCATAAATTTCGAAAATTACAGCAAAAATGTGGTGTCTAATGATTTTTCGTATAATGAATTCACCTTGCTTATAATTATTGTGCATCTAGTTACTGTAAAATATACTGAGGTTTTGTTGCATCGTATTTATATTATTGGTAAATCGTATTTTTTTTAAAGAATAGTTTTATTTGGTTATCAAAATATAGTTGGAAAAAATTCTAAGTGACTAATGTTTGTTTTGTGTTTTAGCTCACTCAGAAATATTATTTGGGAAGAGGATCTTTGCAAGGCTCTACTTCGGTAGGTTTATTTTTGTCACTGCTATTTTATATATTCCTGACATTGGTTATCATTGTTTACTAGACAAGAGTCCATTGTGGTATTTTCCTTTATATGAGTAGGTAATACATTCGTTGGATTTTATACGAGTAGGTGATAAATATGTCAGATTTTAGTTCTATATCCTCGTGTAGAAATGGGTTTTGCTATTAACCATGTGTCTATACGTAAATTTTTACGTTGAACTTGCTTAAAAGTTAATTTTAGATTTATAGTTCCAACCTTATCTTTTATCAGAACAAAACTGTTTTCAATTTACCTTGCGTAGATTTGTGATTTGTCAGACGTTTCAAACACTTTGTTTTTAATATGAAACATGTAATATATATATATATATATGTGTGTGTGTGTGTGTGTGAAAAGTGTATATATATATATAATTATAAATATCAGTATATATATATATATATATATATATATATATATATGCAATTTGTTATATATATTATATTGTTTACATATTATATATGCGTGGTACTTATTTAAAAGCGCTCAATATCAGTGATAGAGCAGACATATTCATATAGATAGGTGTGAGTTTGTAACCCTGGGTTTCACGCTCTTGCGATCGTCAGACAAAATGATTAATTTTTAAAAAATTGGTTATATGTAGGGTTGTGTATATTCGTATATTATTGTGGAAGTGGGGGAAATCTGTCGTCATGACAGACGCAGACATATATATATATATACATCTGTACAACCATCAACGCGCGCAAGAACACACATACATATGCACGGGCGTTCGTTCACTGAGGCTTGCATAAACATACACATGCGAATCGTGCGGGGTTCGGTATATATATGTATATGTGTGCCGTTGCACACATACATACGCATTCGGTTGGTGTATTCGAATGGTGTAGCGATGTTGACGCGCGGACAGTTGTCGATTTCTCGTACGTACATATGTACTTTTGATGGGTTCTGTGTGAAACTATGATAGGTAAGAATTGCTATTATTTTATTTAATTCAAGGCTGTATTGTGCAATGGCACACATATACATATATATACCGAACCCCGCACGAATCGCATGTGTATGTTTATGCAAGCCTCAGTGAACGAACGTCCATGCGTATGTATGTGTGTCCTTGCGCGCGTTGATGGGTGTACATATATATATATATATATATATATATATATATATATGTGTGTGTGTGTGTGTGTGTGTGTGTGTGTGTGTGTGTGTGTATGTCATGACGACAGATTTCCCCCACTTCCACAATAATACACGAATATAGACAACCCTACATATAACCATTTTTTTAAAATTAATCAGTTTGTCTGACGATCGCAAGAGCGTGAAACCCACGGTTACAAACACACACCTATCTATCTATCTATCTATCTATCTATCTATCTATCTATCTATGTATTTTCCATTTTTAAACGAGTTATTTCGCTACCTTGGTTTCTACCATGAGTGGTGTCTTCAGGCGATTTTTAATTTTTAATATTAAAAATCGCTTGAAGACACCACTCATGGTAGAAAATAAGGTAGCCAAATAACTCGTTTAAAAATGGAAAATATTCAAAAGTTCTAAAATATAATTGTATAGAACACTTTTTAATACAAATGTGTACTGGTCTAACCTTATTAGGACCAAAAAATAGGTATTAAACAATCAATATATTGGCGTCAGTCGGCGATTCTACCACTGAACTACGGGCGCTCGGTAGAAGAATGCAGACTTTTTAGCGTGTATATTATCATAGCGAGAGAGAGAGAGAGAGAGAGATGAGAATGTTGGGAGTAGATATGTAGAGTATGTGACTCACGATAAGAGTGTAATTTTCTCAGGTGTCTTCATGTGCTTGAATTAATCATCTTCCCATAGCACCATTCGCGCAAATCCATTGAAAAAAGGATCCCACAGAAATAAATTGTCTGAAGTTCATATTTTGTTATGTTTTCAAGTACTTTCGACTATTGCAGTCATTATCAACAATCGATGTGGTAATAGTAGTTAGAATTCCTTTATCTGTATTTGTTGAGGAGCTATACGTTTGAAATGGTATAGCGAGACGAAGCCGCACAAAAAGAATGCTAGAAAAATAAAAAGAAGAGGTGGATTCATAACTTTCCCAAGAGTCTTTGCGATTAAGTGAATACAACGAATCCAACGAGAATTATAACTCTGATTTTGATTTTGAGTGTAATTCCATTACATCACCCACACATCTATGCTTACAGTGTCTGATATTTCCAAAAAGGTACCCCATCTACGTTTAACTTAATGATTTTACTGGAAGCGATGTTTTAACGTGTTGTGGCCGTAAGCCTTCTCACAAAAATGAGATAAAGTATTTAAAAAAATAACAACGATATGTTCTTTAGTTCCTCACCAATCTTTTTCTTTTTCTAAATCTCTATCATTTTACAGTTCAAAATTTGCTGACTATTCTTCATACGACAGAAACAACGTAACTCACTTCGTCACAGATTTAATTGTAAATAAATGCCAATGATTTTTTCAAAGTTGAACGCAACCATTTTTTCAAAGTTGAACGCAAGTCGAAAATATTCAAGTTGAAACTGAAATGATGAAAGACTTCATTAAACAAGTCTCATAAAACTTGACTGATAACACTCGAAAACTAATTTCACACTTCAAAAAGTTCATCAGCCCTTGAAACACGTTCACAGGAAACATTAGTAAAATCAGAAAGTTCAACCACGCCCCTGTTGTCACATACGAATACATTTTACAACTCATTCAACGAACTCATCATTTTAGGTGCCTAATGTAGCACGGTAATTAACAAGCCTTGCGGATAATTCTTTTGCACAGTACATTTGATTTTCTTTCTTAGAGTCGCTCACTTTAATGTTACTGTTATTTTTTTGTTTTTTAATCGCTACTTTTTTTTTAATCGGTAAAGCAGTAAAGTCACTAAGACAATAAGGGTTACAAAGTGCGGAAGAATTAGCAACAGAAACATTAATAATGAGTTAAAAGATGAATGAGTAGTAATCAGGAGGACAGAAGATGGCGGTTGAAATTGCATTTAAATTGAACTTTATTAGAGAAAATGAGAATGAAACATATGACAAAGACATCAATAATCTAAAATATGTTCAGTAAAAAAACAAACATTATTATTTCTTTCTTAGAACCTAAAAATATTTTCTGGCTTTAAATAACCAGTAGATGTTTGATAAGCGATTGAAAAGAATCAATCATTTGTGTATAATGTCGTATGAAATTGAGTTCTGTTTATATTCAATAAATTAGCCAGTGTAATTTTGTAATAGCACTAAAAAAAGAGAAATAATGGTTTTGTTTAATTGAAACAGTTGAAATCCTAAATTATGTTGGTATTTTTTTAAGTAAATGTTAAAACTTCACTTCTGGTAGATTTTGTTCAAACAAAAAACAAAGCAAAAAAAAAAAAAAACAGAAAGAAAAAACAAAAAAGCAATTAACTATAAAAAATTATAAAACAACAGCACCACATTTTGTTTTCGTAAATAAAAGTACCACCTGCCTTAATAGATATTTACAAAATTGTAGTATTTTTTCCAATAGTTTTCGGGGGAAAAGTAGATGACCTTCGGAAGTATTCTTCAAGCATTGAAAAAAGCTTACTTTCCCTCTTAGGTTTTTCTCTTCGAATACTCCTACGCAGTAGATCCCATACTAATTCTATGAGAGAAAGCTTCAGAAATTACAAAATGCTGTTCCTTTTGTGTGTGGGGGATTTTGAAATAATTTAGAAGAATTGTCTATCAACAAACAACGCTGTTTGTGAAACAGAAATGCATAGAAGCATAGGAACAGTAAAGATACTTTTATGAAAATGTGTTAAGTATAAAATGATCATAATATACGTTTAGTAACAATGAAAAAATTTGCTGCTAAATAATATCTAAACTGCTATATGACAGTGAATGCCGAACACTTTCCTTAATGATTTGACGAGACTGAGAGAAGAGAGAGAGAGAGAGAGAGAGAGAGAGAGAAGGGGAGAATTATTATACGACTTTCGAATGCTGTGAGTACCATGGGCAAAGAATGAAGAAACATGGAAGCTTTCAGAAGAATATGTACTACCAATCAGAAAGAGACAGTTGTGATTTTTCAAGCTGTGAATGTCAAAAGAAAATTTGGAGAATTTAACACTCACAAGACTTATTGAAGGTAAGAGGAACAGAGAGAAAATGTAGGTTTCCTAACTTGACCATCAGGAGATAAATAGATAACAAATAGAGAGTAGACCTGGAGCAGAAAAATATTGGGAATACCATGGACAGAACATGTGAGTAATAAGGAACATTTAAGGTGCATGATATAAACAAGAAAGTTAGTTCTCCGATTTCTCATGCTATGCCGACTTTGAATTCCAGTCGGATTCGTTACATTCACCTACGTCCAGATATCTTTATGGAGCCGAAAAGAGTCATGATCGGCTAAACGTGCCACAACCAACAAGCACTGGGTATTGGACCATTTCTCCCTATGAATCTGGGGAAAGTTGACACTCTGCCTCGGTCTTTTGAATGGAAGTAGAGTTTTATCTCTTGTTTTCTGTTTAGGATTGGGTTTCTGATTCCTTCTAAAGTTTACTTCAACTTTATCCTCCTAACTTCACTCACTGAATCCTGAAATTTTATTTACTCATTAATTTTTTCTTCTCGACAGAAGCAGATATGTTCCTCTATCGTCCGGTTCATACACCTCCGCAGTCTTTTGAGCAGGAGTAGTGGTTTCTCCCTTTTTCTTTGTTTAGGATTGAATTTCTGCATCCTTCTAAAATCTTTTCATTCTCTTTCATTCTCAATAATTCTTCACGTCTTCCTGGCGTTACTGCCTTGCTTGAAGTAAATTGATTAGAAGAAAATGAAAGTCAACCTCCGAAAATATTAACCTCATTGACTAAAAAAAAAAACAACAAAATTTTATTAGACGCTATGTTTTTGATAAATCATTCTTTTCCAGCACGCCATCTTGTGTAACAAGTTTCATTTAGAATAGACAATTTTTTTTTAATAATCGTTTTACCCGAAGCAAGGCTGTACTGCCACGGGTGCGCAGAAGGGTTACAGTGAGAGGAGAGGGAAGAGAGAGAAATAACGGTACAGAGGAAGTCGAAGAAAAGATAAGAGAAAAATGGGAATCAAGGAAACAGAAGTTTGCTATTGACGTTGCGCTTAAACATTTTGGAAATTGTAGCTATCATGGAAGGAAGTATGTGAAAGGGAATTCCACTGACGGTAAGTGCGAGAAAAGAAACTGAGAGTAGAAGTCACTACACCAATTAAAAAGTGGGGATTATAAACCGGGTGATAGGAGGATGTGCGTTGTGGTACAGTGGATATCGGCTCGGAACGAGAAGCCGGGGAGCCGATTTCAAATTCCAGTTGAATCCATTGTATTCACTTACGCGCAAATACCCTTCGGAAAGGTATTAATCCGTCTCTTCCTTCCAGTTATGGGTTAAATAGCAGGACAGATTGGGTTCTATAGCTTTGGTCGGCAACCAGTCTACCGCAGAAAGCAATGGCAACCTACTGCGGGATAATCTTCTGCCCAGTCAGTCATGTCTCTTTCGAGACATGATCGCCCAAGCGTGTATCACGTATGGCACTTAACTGACTGACTGATAGGAGGATCTATCTACCCCAGTTGAAAAAATAAAAAAAATTATAAGTAAAACAAATTAGAAAAATATATTTTAAAAGTTAAGGAAAACAAATTTACTAAGTTTTAACTTAGTAAAAGTCAAGAGATCTCTTAATGATTTAGTTGAAGATTTAGACTGGTGGCGGAGTTACAAAGAAAACTAAAGAAGCAGCTCAGCATTAGTGATTACCAGTAAAGTGAAGATGTTCCATATCCAAACTACCCTATATATGACACGCTGGCTAGGGTGGGAAGCGGTCATTCGACACGGGCTTGAAATGGCAAATACATATCAAAAAAGAGAAAAAAATTCCTGTTACATGAAACTTCTAACAAGATATACATCCACGTGAGGACAAACGTTCATTAAAAAATATTATATACAAATTCGAGAAATAAGAAAGCGACAAGGAAAGAAAAAGGGAGAAAGAAAAATACATGAAAATCACTTACATCTAAATCTAAACTTATTTATAAATGGAACTGTGTCTGTGTGTATGTGTGTGTGTGTGTGTGTATGTGTGTGTGTGTGTGTGTGTGTGTGTGTGTGTGTGTGTCCGTTACCTATAGACTCCGAAACGGCTGAACCGATTTTTTTGAAAATTTACACTGTTGTACTATAAGCGTCTGCGAGTGTTCTTAACTAGATTTTGTGTCGAGGTACCCCCGATAAATATCGAAAATCGATAATCGAAAAAATCGGGTTATAGAAGGAGTGATCCCATTTTAATCAAATTTGATACACTCATAGACAAAGACATAAGAAACGATATTCAGAAGTTTCAAGGTTGCAGTTCTTACAATAGTGCAGAAAATCGATAATATATATATATATATATATATATATATATATATATATATATATGTGTGTGTGTGTGTGTGTGTGTGTGTGTGTGTGTGTATTAGGCAAAACGTTTGTGTGTGTGTCTGTTTATCTGTCTGTATGTCTGTATTTTTTCAGCCCTTTTATCTTAGTTTTTGCTTCGGGTTTGGCTCTAAGTAGGTATAATTGTAGTTCTTAGTCTCAGCCATGATACCATTTACTCAGACGACTTATTTAGCCTTCAAATTTCAGTTTACGACGAAAAATCTTATTTGATATCGATACCAGGAAATCAAAATTTGACTTACATCCATTCATATTTCTTTCAGTTCACGGTTTTGCTTTAACTGAAAACAACTATTGCTTTTTAGTCTTTCGTGCCAACGTCCAAAAAGTCTGAGCTCCAGGACCATGGATTAGTTTTAAAGCTTTCATTACACCCGAGCAACGCCGGGCTATACTACTAGTTTAAATAATAATAATAAGAAGAAAAAGAATTCTAACGCCAGTTCAGACTGGCCCCGAACAAGATAGTAAGGTCATATTTCAGAAAAGAGGAGAAAAAACAATCGAAGCTCAGCATTAGTGATTACCAGTAAAGTGAAGATGTTCCATTTGTTCGGAAAAATTCACTTTTGGAGGGCAAAATCCAAATCTAGCGAAATGATTAAATTTAATCCAAATTACTCTATATATGATCCAGTGGCTGAGATGGCAATCAGCATAAGTATTAATATTCATTTCTTGACCTCCAAAGTGAATAAACTATATTTATAAGGCGTGCCAAGCTAAATGGAGCTTCATTAAATTGATTTAAAAAATGAAGATCAACATCCAACTTCACAAGCTGAAAAAAATGAACTTTGTAAAAGACAAACGCTATAAACGCTATATTTTTGCTAAATAATCTCGAGCCAAATAAAAAAAATAATTTATCATTTCACTTTGGCTAACCCTGATTGTATTCCATTGCTGCCATTGCCGTATTTGTTAACTTCCTATTACCAGGAATAGTTTTTTTATGTTTAAATTTTAGTTATTTGAAATTTATCTGAGATCTGTAAAGCGAAGCATTCTTGATGGGATAAGAAAAAAAAACAGAAACAAAGAGAAGCTTTAAAAAGAAGATAAATGAAAGTGAGGTTTGAATTAATAAATGATTCGTCCTTCTCCATCTTGTACAACTAGTTTCATTCAGAAGAGAAATAAGTATTAACATTCATTTCTCGGTCTCCAAAGTGAATAAGTTATATTTTTAGCTGACATCTTTTATCTGTGTAGCTGACATCTTTAATCTTTTTTTTCACCCATTTTCGGGTTATGCGCTAAGTATGATTGAGTTCCTTTCAATTTTGCGTCTCCTATTGCGATGATATCAACTTTGATTTGCGCTTTTGACATAAATGGAAATGTGAATTGACAAAATGGAATGTATTTTTAAAAAATTTGGGAAGCTTTAAAATAAACATTAAAATCTCCAACATTCCTCATGTTCACCATCTCAATGCAAACACTTCTGCACTCGATTTTTAGCAACAAAATAAATATTTTCTAAAACACAGTCGATTTGACAAGCAGAAGACAAGCAAAAGAAAACAAAACAAAAACAGGATAACAAATTAAATGGTTAAAAGCTGAAACCTTCTAATTCACTGAACACACTTGCAGATACAGTGTTATGACAAAGCAAGGAACCAAATGATAAAAGGTTTTGGGTGTTGCATTTTGTTCCTTTTTTTAATCAGCTCATTATGAAACATTTTTAGAACAGGAAAATTTGGAACAAGATTTAAATAAAAATATCAATCCTGTTTTCTGTATTAATGGACAAAAACAAGCACATATATATATATATATATATATGTGTGTGTGTGTGTGTGTGTGTGTGTGTGTGTGTGTGTGTGTGTGTGTGTGAATAAGAATAAGATATTATATATATATATATATCAGCATGCAGTGTGGGTATAGAAGAATCCAAAGGAGTATCCTATACATACAGTGATGGGATAACTCTCTAAGAGAGCTCTAAATATATATGTATATAAATACATACAGAGAAAATATAAGAAAAATTAAGGCAGACACCTTATTTCATATTAAATCGGAAGTATAGGCCTATTTCAGGCAAACCATCATATATATATATATTGATTTTTCAACGATGTTAGCAAGACTAACAGACAATTTGCCAGATCATTGAACACCTTATACTAAAAACAAATCCCGAACATGGAGCGAAAAAACGCAGAAAGGTCAAAAGGCCAACATAGACAGTTTTAGCCAGCGTATGGATGGAAAATGAATTCATCCCATGTACGAAAATAGAAAGGGATGTATGACAAGGATGTGTCTTCTCACCGGTTCTGTTCAACCTGTACAGTGAAACAATTCTGAGAGAGTTAGAAGTCTTTCCAGGATTTGTCATTGGCGGCCTTAATCTGAACATTATAAAATATGCAGAAAATACGGGGCTGATATCAGACACGGAAGGAAAATACAGAACCTCCTGCAGAAGGTACTAAGGGAAACTGAGAAGAAAAGGTTAAACATAACCTTCAAGAAAACCAAATGCATGGCCATAAGCAAATAGAAGGCCCGAACATGCCAACTACAAGTCGGGGATACTAAATTCAAACAGGCACAGAAATTTAAATACCTGGGAAGCATTCTGACAGGACTGAAATTGTAACATTGAGATCTGAAGGATTATTGTCATGGCCAAGGACGCTTTTTAAAAGCTAAGCAAAGAACTGAGAGACAGGGAGATTTCGTTCGAGAGCACTGGACTGTTATGTGATTTCTGTTCCCCTATATAGCGGTGAATGCTGGACGATCTCCTCAAAAATGAAGGAGAAATTCGGTTCTATAAATGTGGTTCTACAGAAAGATGCTGCGGATACTAGGGACGAAATTTTAGAGAGGGAGAAAACCAAAAGTAAACTTATAATAGTACCATGAAGAGAGCTGGGGTTTCTGAGACGCATAATGAGGAAGGAGGGCTTGGAGAATCTTATACTTACAGGACGGATATAGGAAAAGAGAAACAGGAGAAAGCAGCGTCAGGTCTACTTGATGGGCTTGAACAGGTGGATAGCAGAGTGGGGTTTGGGAGGGATACCAAGAGAAAAATATCAAGAGCGACAAGCGACAAAGCAAGTAGAAATCTTCTGTCAGGAAGAAAGACAACACGTAAAGAAAAATAAAGGACAGCTTGTGTTGTACTCAATTTACACGCTCTCGCTTTCGCAATCTTCAGAGAACTCGAACGTTTTAATCGTATTGTTATATGCCCTTCGTGTATATATAAACTGCAAATGAAAATGACTATCGTCTTTACAGATAAACGACGGACACGGATCTATAAAAAATATACAATTATATTTTTATTCTTCTTTCTTGGTGACACTGATGTGGAGTAGAGGGTGATCGGAGAGATATGGCACATGCATACGAGGGCAGTTGATTGGCTGGAGTTGTCTTGCTTTCACTGCGTTCTCGCTGAGTTCTTGGCTGGCTCTTTCGGATTCTCTGAGCTCTCTCTTCTATAGACCGAATTTCCTCGAATGTCTTATCTTTTCCCCAGGAATATTTGTTTATATTCTCTGACCTTCAATACGGCTGTTTGCCAAAACGCAACCACATTCCTTTAAAGCAAAGCTGGTCTTTTCTTGTATTCTTAATTTTCCAAAAACAATATTTATTCTAATGTAAATAAACTTTAGTTTTTATATTTCCTGACCTTTGAGAACAGCAATTTGTTTCGTCATTTGCATTCTTGACTTTTCAAAACAATATTTATTTAATGTAAACATATTTTACCCTACCAGCCGGCATTTCTCCATCAAAAAATATTTGTTTAATGTAAATATATTTCTGAGCAAAAAGATCTATACGGTGCTCAGAGAATATATAACAGCCTGAGAATGATTATATATATATATATATATATATATATATATATATATATCAGATCATGAATAATTGTAAATATTGATGGGTATTGGCATATAAATCAGTAATGCACTTACATCCAAGCGCACATACATACACATTAATAATATTAAACTCAGTAAGTCTAGGACTTGACATATAGATGTGCTACTAATAAAAAAATCTATATATTTTTTATGAAGTACTAACCTTCAAATGGCACATGACAAAATTTGGGCCTAATTGGATTATTAATTTGCAAATTTTTTAAGTGATGCTAATGTTGTAAATTTTCAAAACAATGGACAAATTTGAATTTCGTGTGAGGAAAAATACTGTTCAAGCAAAGAAAGGGCTCGATAAGTGTTATTTGGACTCTACCCTGTCGGAAACAACGGTTAAGAGGTGGTATGCTGATTTTAAACGCGGTCGTATAGACACAAATGATGCCTAACGCTCAGATCATCCAAAATGATATAGCTTTATTGGTGCGTTTGAAGGAAGAAATTGCCGAAAAAATGGCCACAAATGTAGAAAAAATGTGATTTTTCCTGCAGTAGGCTGCCATTACTTTCTGCGGTAGACTGGTTGCCAATCAAGGCTATAGAACCCAATATCTGTTGCTATTTAACCCATAGCTGAAGGGAGGAGAGACAGATATGTATCTTTTGTAAGGGCATTTGCGCGTAAGTGAGTGCAGCGAATTCAACTGGAATTCGAATTCGACTGTCCGATTTCTCGTGCCAAGTGGATATTCCATGCCAAACAACGCACATCCAGATTTACACGGTTTAAAAAGTCACGGCGTCTACTCAAATATGGGTAACCACAAATTAACGCTTGGTATAGTAGAATATATATATATATATATATATATATGTGTGTGTGTGTGTGTGTGTGTGTGAATCGTCCAGAAAATCTGTGTGATATACCGAAATTGTCTCGCCTGAAACATTTGTACATCTGTCAAGTGTATTTAGTTAAGTGTATATAAGAATCTTACCCTAATTACGAAGAAAGCATACAACGTAAGTATACAAATGTTTGTGATTTTTGTAACTTTGGTTGTGTGTGTGTGTGTGTGTGTGTGTGTGTGTGTGTGTGTGTGTGTGTGTGAAGGAGGCATGATCATAAATAAAAACCTTCAAAGTTTGCTAAAGTTATACTTGTTTTTATTTTTCCCCCCAGGAACAATTTCCCAAGAAGCCAAAAAAAAAACTTTCTTTGTGTTGCAATTATTTTCACTGGTCTGCTCTTAAAATCCTCCTTCATTTTATTAAGTCAGTTAGGAATTTGTTTATTTCTTTCTTTCTGTTCTTCACATAGTTGAAGAAACATCAAGATTTGGATACTTTTGCAGAAACTTTATCTTAAGCTGACATTCCTATGTCTTGGAAATACTTGTGAGTTAATCTTTTAAGTTCAAATACTAAAATAATAATAAAAAAGAATAAATGACGCAGTCATTTTTGAAAAATATAACCACGAATTGTGGATTAACTATGTAAAAAAAATTATATTAAATATATTAATGTGCTTTTCTTCTTGTTTTTTTTTTTTTTTTTTGTAACTAATGTTTTATTTCTTGAGGAGAGAAAGTCTTTTCATGATTGCACTTGAGGTGAAAATTATGTCGTTTGAAACATTCTGGTCACGAAAGCTATTACGAAGAAACTTTTTCTTTAAATTCGAGCAATTTTCTGATCGTTGCCCTAAACTGCTGAAAATACATACTAAAGTTATTAAAAATCAATTGTTTCATTGTATAAAATAATTTACACATTTATAAGCATAAACACATGATTACATACATGAGTATATACGTACAGACATATGCACATATCAGTCAGTTAAGTGCCAAGTGTGATACACGCTTGGGTGATCATGTCTCGAAAGAGACACACACGCACATTACTTTCTGCGTTAGACTGGTTGTCGATCAAGGCTATAGAACCCAATCTGTCCTGTTATTTAACCCATAACTGGAGGAAAGAGATACCTTTCCCAAGGGTATTTGCACGTAAGTAAATGTAATTCAACTGGAAATCGAGCTCGGTTCCCCGATTTCTCGTTCCAAGCCGATATCTGCACCACAACGTACATCCTATATACATATAGAAACTCTAAAATACCAACAATACAAAATACATAGATGATGAACTAAAATATATATTAAAAAAGCTTAAACAATATTGTATGTCCATAAAGAAATACAAACAGTCCTAGATAGATATATAAATAAATATTTAGATAATGGACACACTGTGACAGATAGATAGATAGATAGATAGATAGATAGATAGATAGATAGATAGAAGGAACAGGATTAGATAGATAGATAGATAGATAGATAGATAGATAGATAGAAGATAGGATGATAGGATGAGATAGATAGATAGATAGATAGATAGATAGATAGATAGATAGATAGATAGATAGATAGATATGTTGCAGAGCCTCGATCAACCCCACAAATTTGTTCTGGTATGTGTGAAAACAGCGAAGACAATGAGAAGATGAAGGCAAAGATGTAGAATTTATCAACGTCAATTTTTATGATGTTAAAAACGACGAGCAAACTATCGAAATCGGGAAATCCGTAGGCCGAACGTCAGCAGAATGTCGTCGGTAGTAATGTCGTCAGCTTCTGATGGGAACAGTACAGACTGGATTTTCATCAGCGGTCTACAGGAACGTCATTTGCGATTGGCACGGATTGAGACGTTCTCAGCATCTGGTATATACAGCACACGCTGGAACATCATCGTCGGATCGCAGGAACGTTGTCAGCGTCTAGCATCAACGACACAAGCTGAAAAGTCGTCAGCGTTTGTAGAAATGGTACAGGTTGAAACGTCGTCAGTCGTCGGCAGGAACGGCACGGGCTGGTAACGTGACCTGCAGAGCTAGGGTCACAGCTGTAACTGAACGTAGTCCAAAAAGGCGGAGTGGACCGTTTCACCTCAGGAGCAGACTCAGACCTAAAGCGATTTTAAACCGGTAGATATTAAATTTCACTATTTAAAAAGCAGGGATACCTTGCTTTATTCCACTTTTCAGTTGTTATATAGCATCCACATCGATAAGTATTCAACTTTATTATCTCTGATAATAATAATAATTCGCTCTCTCTCTCTTTCTCTCCACACATACACGCACACACACACATACACATACACAAAATAAACACGCCACATACACGCACATATACAGCAGTGGACAAAATAATGGAAACACCTTGTACTATAATAACATAATATGGAACGTTTGATTAAACTGTTAAAATCTTGTCTATTTTTATGTTTGTTGGATTATTATTACTAAAACTTTTTTGTGCGGAAATTGTTGTTTTTTTGTAGATATTATTTTAATACGTTTATTAAAATCAGGAGTTAGACCTATTTAAAGAATTTAAGTGATCAACTTCATTTTATATTTCAGAACTGTTTCCGGATGATAATGCATCAGTCCTACTGATAAAGTTGTAGGTGAATGACACGAGGAACATTCAAGTGAAGTAGAACATCTTATCTGGCCACCACAGTTGCCAGATCTCAACATCGTTCAATATTTATGAGTCATTTTAGAAAAATAAGTGAGGAGTCGTTTTCCTCTGCGATAATTATTTAAAGTATTTGGGACTGTTTTAGCTGAAGAATGGATAAGAAAATCCACTAGAAACAAGTCAAACTTTGTTCGAGTCAATTCCATGCAGTAATTTTTGCCAAAGATGGTCCTACAACGTATTGAAATAAATTTGATTGAAATGTTAAGGTGTTTCCATTCTTTTTGTCTCCTCCCTATATATATAGTTATCCACATACAAGCTCATCAGTGTGACTAGACACATCCATTTGCTACTGGCCGGGATGGAAACTCGACCGATTTGGTGTCAGTCGGAGTCGCTACCCTCTAAGTCATAGGCGCATGGAATGCGAGAAGGGAAATTTGAACATGTTGTATATAAGCAGTGTATACACAAGCCAGTCACCGAAAGAACTCACTTCATTCCTAGAGAGTAATGCATATCTCTCAGAAGTGGAAACTGTTTTAAATATTTTCTTTTCTAGAGAGCTCAATCGTAATGAGAGTATAATATATTAGTCATCCACATACAAGCCTGTTTCGCTGTATCACAGCTCATCAAGGAAACTAGACACATCAATTTGCTTCTGACCAGGATCGGAAATCCACCGATTTGGTGTCAGTCAGAGTCGCTACCACCTAAGCCATAGGCTCATGGAATCAGAGAAGGGGAAGTTTAACGTGTTGTATATAAGCAGTGTATAGACATGCCAGTCACCGAAAGAACTCAATTTATTCCTAGAGAGTAATGCATATATCGCAGAAGTGGAAACTGTTTTTTAAATTTTCTTCTCTAGAGAGCTAAATCGTAATAAGAGCATAATATATTAGGTCTGCTTTCTGTCTTAAAAATGGCTAATATATATATATATATATATATATATATATATATATATATATATTACACCTTTTTAAGACAGAAAGCAAACCTCTCCCAAGGTCTGTTATACATAAGTTTTAACCTGCCATGCTGGTCTAAGGTATTTTGACAGGATGTTTAATTTCAGAGATTTCTTTCTAGATTAATGGCTCTACTAAAGCTATAGTGTTCAGTCTACCTTACATTTTTACTCATAGCTAGGTAGAATCGATGAATTCAAATCAACTGAGATTTATAACTGTTATGTAACTGGAGAAAAACAAAGTACTTCCAGTGGAACAATACAAAGAGAAGTGAAGTCACACTTTTCTCAGGACCCCTTCAGCGTCATGCAAAGTTAAACGTCATCTATTTTTCTATCTATACATTATTATGAATTATTTATGGTCATTTTATTATTCTGTATTATTATTACTTTTAATGTTATATTTATGTGGTTACAGGTCATTGAGTAGATGTTTGTTAAGAAAGTAGTAAAAATTATCTATCTGGGCTTGTGCATGAGAAAAACTTAATTTTAAAAAATATGCCTTCCACCAGGATTCGAACCGGCGACTCTTTATATAAAGAAAACTAATCCGGTGTGTTTTATACTGCTCGGTCACAAACAGCTTCAAAGTCCAGAGAGCTTCAGTTTCTCTTATTTAAAGAATGCATACCTTCTAGAAAGTCCATACGTGCTTAAAAGTTCATGTTAACTGACAGTATTTTTGTATCTGAAACGTAAAGTTATTTCAAAGGAGTCAGTATAATTATCTATATCTATAAAAGTGACGAGGGTGGACGTTGTGTAAGTATTTGTTTGTTTGATAGATTCGACTTAGCGTCTGCATTTTGCGGTCTAGCTCAACGGGAGTTGCGCTCAGATGTAGATCAAAATTTTAGAACGCTAACGGCACCTTGAAAAATTTCAGAAAGCCAAAATTAGGGGTAGAAAAATATATATTATCACCCCAGAAAGTCAGAGATCAGTTTATGTATTGATTTTGATATAGAATCGATCACTCCACTTTATATTATCTATATCTATATATATTACCCTTCCTCCTCCCACCTTAATCCAAGAAAGACATTCTACATAGTTATCCATATCTGTAAAAGTGACGAGGGTGGACGTTGTGTAAGCATTTGCTATGTAAATTCATCATTTTTTTTTATTCTTATTAATTCTTTAAACTACCGGAGTGAAACTGGGCTAAACTGCTACTTTATCATAAAAATGTTTAGGTAAAAACCATACATGTTATTACCGTTCATGTGTGTGTCGGTATTTTGAGACACCCCGTTTTCTCCATTGATGCAATGTACTTCGTTTAGTTCTCACTTTCCTTTGCTTGTAACACTCAACAGGAAGAGGAAAATAAAAACCAATATCACTACCAACAATATGATGAACATTAAGATAACTTGAAATTAAAAAAAACATTTGAAATCTAAGTAATAAATGAAGCCATTTAGTGAAAGGAAGCAAATCACTGTGATTGCCGACTACTCAAGTGAACTTTACTGATTTTTTTTTATTTTTCCCCATACAGAAATTTATTACATTAATAAATAAAAAAACGAATTGCAATTTCCACTTTAAAAGCATTAAAAAAATATAAAGAACTTAACTCAATTTTTGAACATTTTAGCTAAATGGGTGCTTACAAAAGGAAAGAAAAAATAGGGAAAGAGACAAATCTAACAAACAGCAGAGGAGGTAATTAACAAAGTCTATTTCTTGAACTCGAAAATTATTTTATAATTGAAAAGATGTTTTACTTCAGCCTAAAAAGAAAATACAAAAGCAAGTTTGTAATTTCTTTTCGCTATTATAAGTCTTTAGAAGTATTTTTCTCTGCAACTTCGGATTACAAGAATAGAATCAAAACTGCATTCGCAGACGATACTGACCTTATGGCGGGCAGTAAAACTGAGTTGTAACAACTGACAAACAAACTCGTTGCAAGAGCTCACGCATATAGAATGGAACAACACAGAGAAATCCAATGTAATGGTGCATAGCACAAGCAAAACAAGTGTCAGCGTCACGATGGACAGCGGACTGGTGGAGGAAATGTCCAGCTTCAAATACTTGGAATCAAACCTGTCAAAATATGATACTTGTTACACAAAAATTCACACACGGGTCGCCACAGCCACAATATCGATGGTCAGTCTGTAAAAGACATAGAAGGGTAACATTAATTTCCAGACTAAGTTCAATTTCTAGTTATCGCTGGTCATATTCATCCTCATCTACGGGTGTAAGACGTGGATACTCTTTGTTGAGACGGAAAAAAGAATCGAAAGATCAAATGCTTGAGGAAGCGCCTCCTCATTTCCTAGTAGAGCACAAAACCAATGATCATGTAAGGTGAAAGTTCAAAAGTCGCATGGACTAACAAGAATCTTTCCTCCATACTAGTAAGCGTCGGAAGGTGACATCATTTGACCACATTACACAACATAACAGCCACTAAAAACAAGCATGCGACGCACTGCTAAAGTTGGGCTCAAGCAAGGACGGTAGCTCAAAAAAGGGTCAGACAACATCAAAAGTGGACGGACATGACAAGGCTGGAACTCCCAAGAGCCACCATCAACAGATCATTCTAGAAGTGGTTGTCTGTTTCTTTTGCTTTAGGTACTCCCGACAATTGAAGCAATCAAGGGGATGATGATGATGATGATGATGATGATAAAAAATTTCATTAATTTAATGATATAGAGTGAAAAATATTTCAGGCATTTTAGCGAACATAAGCAAACTTTTAGTCGGAAGAAAATAAAAAGTGCTGAATTGTAATGTATGGCTACTTATATGACAGTGAATTCTGGAAAACCTCTTCACGGACGAAGAGAAAACTGGAAGCATCAGAAATGTTCTTTTACAGAAGGATGCTGAGACTATCATTTACAAAGCGTGTAAGCAACGAAGAAGTCTTAAGGAAAATGAAAACAAGAAGAACGCATACACAGCATCAGAAAGAGACAGTTGAAATTTCTTGGACACTTAATGCAAAAGAAAGATTTGGGAAATTTGACACTCACAGTTCATAAAAAAGAGACAGGGGGAGTCAACAGGTCAGTTACCTGAGGAGCGTGCGTAAATAGATGTCTGAATTGCGGTTTGGAAGCTTGGCTAAAGAACAAATGTTACTCAGGGCTACAGGGCATGGAAGGTTTTAGAGATCCATGATCACCTTCGTTCTGAAGAGACAAAGCACATAGCAGAAGGAGAGGAAGAAGAATAGTCGTTTACTCTATCATGTAACCATTTCAAATTTTAACCGATAAATTACCATTTTACCGCTTAGCTTTGATTATTTTCCGCACAAGCAAACTGAATATTTAAGAGCGGTAAAATTTAATGTTCTCAGTACTTGCCGAAAAATGAATTACCTTCAAATCCATGCTTTAAGATTGTATTTAATGCACTGAAAAAACTTAAACAGATACAATGTTGTAGAATCATTCTTTGGATGAATATTTGGCTTAGATGTGACATAAGTCCGAAAGCATGAGCAGATCGTAACTGTTCTAGTGTGACATGCATGCTAACCATTACACCACTTCGAGGTACCCCAATGATTTTTAAGTATAGCTTAAATAGGACACAATATTAATAGTATGGAGCACCTAGTGAGGATTGAACTCACTACTTAATCAAAGTTGACTTAGCGAGACAAGCTTGATAACGTTACACCATATCGAAGTGCTCCATTATGGCGATGAATGATTCGGTCTCTTCAACTATGAAGTTTTGAAAAGAAAAAAATGAGTTCGAATGATGAAATAATCTTCAATGTGCAGTGTTTCTTCAGGACCTTGGCGGTTATGGCTCTCCATAATTTCCTGTGCTTCGTAGCCATTAAGACCTTTTCTCTTTTTAGTATCTCTCTTAAATCATTTTTCCGCAATTCATTTACTGGGGCTCGTTAGACAGTTTATGCGTTGTTTTCCTTTCTTCTTCTTTTCTTCTATCTGTCCAAAATTTCCAAGTACCTTTTTCCTTTTACTTTTGCCCTACAAATTTCAGCTGCCTCTTCTTGATGTTAAATATAAGTATCCTTTTTGTTTTATTTTTTTCTAAATCTCGCTTCCATATTCTTCCTTTTCTGACGGCTACAACCTCCAGGAATTTAAATGCAATGACAATACTCATTTATTAACCACTTGACTCTAGTTCTTTCACCACACCGTATATCCTTTCCTTTCTCTCCACCTTTGAAACTGTTATCACACCTGTATTCCCATTCTTCTTTTGCTCCTTTTCAACTGGTTCGTCTTCCTCTTCACTCTCTTCTACCTAATCTTTTTACTCTTATGTAGCCCCCTGCACATCAGTGGCATTACCTCCTTGCTCGGGGTGATACGATTAAAAAAAATCATCGTCGTTGCTCTAATGTTCATTCCATGGTATTCTCAGCATCCTAGAACCACATTTCCCATGCTTCAAGTCTCTGCATCTGTGAGGAAATTGTCCAGTATTCACTTCCATATAAAAGAACTGGTATTACATAAGCGTTCCAGAAGCTGAGTAAAGTATTAAGAGACTCTTGAATCTTTCACTAGAAACAAAGAAGAGAGTACTAGATTGCTATGTGATGTCAGTTCTTCAATATGGAAGTGAATGCTGGAAAATATCGTCAAAGACGAAGAAAAAACTTGAAGCAACTGAAATGTGGTTCTACAGAAGGATGCTCGGATATCCTGGACCGAGCATGTGAGCAATGATGACGTGTTGGAAAGAATGGAAACGAAATTAATATTGAGCATCAGGAAGAGACAACTAAAGTTCCTGGGACATACAATGAGGAAGGAGGGCTTAGAGAACCTGATACTAACATACCAGATAGAGTGAAAAAGAGACAGAGGAAAGGTAGCGGATGACATATTTGAAGGGTCTGAGCAGGTGAATGACAGAACGAGGGTTGCGAGATGTTACAGGAAAAAGTGTGCTAAGGAATAGGAATATATGGAAGGCCATGATCGCCTACGTCCTGAAATGACAAGGTACATAGAAGAAGAAGAATACATTGATTAGGTTTTTGAAGGTATATTCGTTATTCCAATGCGCCATCGGATTTCCCAGAAATATAGATTTTGTACTTCATTGATTTTGTTGGGGCGCTCTTCACATTTTCACGGAAATGGACTATTCGAATCACTAAATAAAATAGTCGTGGTTATACCTCGAGGAAGGAAGTAGAGTAAGAAAGTCGAGTGAGTGAGTCACTCGGGTATTTCCGGTATTGCCACCGGAAGTTTTCTACTAGTCAATCTATCACGTCTTTACGACGATACTGTATACTAATTACCTTGTTCTGTATTCTACTAATCCTCACTTCTTGTAAATACTTCTCTTTCCTGTCAATACACCTTCTTTTATACTATTACGTTGTTTTGTATTATTTCACATAATTCTGTTACTCGACGTAACAGATTTCATTAATTTCGATGTGTTGGGTTGCCCCGTTTGCTAACAATCATGCATGCTGTCTTCTTACAGTTGATATCAATCATTTCTTCTCTCTTTTTCTCGTTACCTTCTGAGCTAAATATATTATTACTTGAATAATAATAATGACGATGATGAGGATGAAACGAAAATCCATAATTATCCGAAATACAAATGTTTGTACTTATAACATAGAAAACTATTTTAAATACTTTCCTATAAGAAAACATAGAACTCAGGGAAGGAATTTGTAAATAATTATACCAAAAAGCGAATCAAATATAAATAAAAAATAATAATAATACGCTGATATCCAGGATATACAATTCTTTTTAAACTTCTGGTACCCAAAATCTACCGTTATTCTCATTGTTTTTAAATAAAAAGTAAACATTACTTTTACAAAATCCAGTTAATTCATCCTTAAATTTACTAAAATGACATCGAAAGATATCTCTAGGAGAAATACTGGGTTTTTAAGAGATTTTTAAATTTGTTGTTTACTTTTTTCGTCTACCACCGTGGTTCGATGAATTAAAGAGTCACGAGTAAACTTTATTTTTAGGAAATTAATTTTTCTTTTAATTCGAACTTAGCTTTCAGGCTATTGTCTTTCAAATAAAACTGAACTGAAATTATTAACAATTTTTTTCTGGCTCTTTTTACAAAGTCCGTGGCTATATTTTTTATTCTAAAGATAATTTATTTTTAAATAAACAAGCCCAATTTCTTGATGATTCTATAATTGCATGTGTTCCTGCAAGCCTCGTACTCATCAGCCATTAAGTAGTTCGGGTTAAATTCTGAAAATGTTTTATTCTTGCTGCACAAGACGAATGCTTGCGAACTTGAAATTACCAAGCATACATACTGAAAAATTGTGTCAACCCGAAATTCAGGTTTTGTGATAAATATTCAGAAACAATTATTTATTTTGTATCAGGTTGCGTAGTGAATATACAACTCGGTAGGATAGTCTGCACTGAAAAATAATCCACTTTTATGATAAGAAAACTGCAAAACACAGGTATTTATATCACCCACACCCGGTTACAGACATAACTGTAATTATCTTATGTGACTTTATAATTCGCACAGACAGAACAATCAAAGCTAATCGCACAGACATCGTGATCAAAGATCACAAAAACAGAATGTATTTTCTTAATGCCATGGATTCCCAGCAGATTTTAATGTATCTTCGAAAATCTTCAAAAAAAACTATCAACATACAAGGATCTTGATATGAAAATCTCAAAAGTGTGACACATGAGGACATCAATAATTCAAGTTTTAGTTGGGACCTCGGATTGGTTGAAAAAGGTTCTGATAGACTCACTGAAGAGATTCCTTGTATTTTTTTTAATCATATCACCCCGAGCAAGGCGGTAACGCCACTGATGTGCAGGGGGATACGTAATAGTGAAAAGATTGGAAAAGAGAAAGCCAGAAACCACATCCTAAACAGGGAACAAGGGATGAGCCTCTTAACCTGTTCAATAGACGTGGGTGGAGTGTGAACCGGGTGTCCATGACTTTAAAAAATACAAGAGATTTGGATTGGTTGAAAAAGGTTCTGATAGACTCACTGAAGAGATTCCTTTTAGTTTTTTTTTTAATCATATCACTCCGAGCAAGGCGGTAACGCCACTGATGTGCAGGGGGCGACGTAATAGTGAAAAGATTGGAAAAGAGAAAGTCAGAAACCACATCCTAAACAGGGAACAAGGGATGAGCCTCTTAACCTGTTCAATAGAGGTGGGTGGAGTGTGAACCGGGTGTCCATGACGTTAAAAAAATACAAGAGATTGTACTCAGAAGTAAAGCTCAAACATTACGAAGAACTTTACAAAATTATTCAGTAGGAAATGTCATGAAGCTATTTCTAATCATAGGTCACTGGTTAAGACACGTAAAAAATGTGTATACAACAGAATTCAAAGGAAATAATAATAATAATAATAATAATAATAATAATAATAATAATAATAATAATACGCTCCACCTACCATGGCTCTACTGACTTCTGATTTTAACTAGTTACGGATGCTAACATATTTTGTATTAGTGAGTTAAGATGGCTAAAGTAAATATACCGTTCAGTATCACACAACTTTGCTTGTCAGTCGTCTGATCTTAATCAATTAGGCATGTCCGTAAGAGGTGACGCGTTGTTTATTTCTGTTCATGAGTGGGTATAGGAGGATAGTTTTTTTTCTTTAACCTTGAAAGATGAAACAACCAAGGACAACCAAGAGAGACACATCTAGATACTTGAGAAGACCTTCAATCAGGCATAGTTTGAATGGATTGGGTTACCCAACCTGAATGTGTTTCTAATAGAGTCTCAAGGATTGTAACGAAGACAAACAAATAATAATGATGATACAAAAAGTATAACAGGAAACATAATACTGGTAGCAATATTATTTTACATATTACTAGTTGCATAGAAATCTGATATAACTCTTCGTTATTGAGTCCATATCTGGAGCAGGATCTTTGAGCAGTATGTGATTGACGCCGGGAAATGCCAGATAGGATGAAACAAATTTAACATCGATAAAAAAAACTTTAAGAAAAGTTGTTCTGTGATGATCCTAATATATACTGGGCTCGTCGAAGATAATAATAGCTTTTATCTTCATTGGCACACTAGTGCATCAGAGATACCACGTGAATCAACAGGTTGACATGGAAGATGCCTTTCTAACCACAATGAGCAAATTCCAGCCTTCAATGGTTGCAAATAGGTGGTCGGTTGTGATTCGCACTCCGGCGATAATAGGATGACAGATAGGTATATATGCACTGTAGCAAAGAAGAAGATAATCTCCTAAATTATCTTGTGGAGAATAATCCGCGTTCGGAGAAATTCTCTAAAGTCATACATCGACTCATCTATATTATTTGACGAACTTCAGAACTGAATAAAGAATAATTTTAAGCATGAGAGATTTTGTTCTGTGGTTTGATTATTCAATACCATAATTGTTTAGATCACTAGCGACAGGATAAATTTCTAAATGAGGTTCTCATTACTTTCATAAGTGTATTAAAACGTCAATGAATGGCATCCACAACCCAGGCATCTGTGAATCTGTCTCGCCTTAAGACAAGATAAAGCAAGATTGATCGAGATTTAGAATAGCCAGTCAGTTAGTAGTTTAATTGATTGATGGATATGTTTGGGTTTTTTACGGCTTATCAACCTTTAGCGGGTTATTTAAAGCCAGAAAATATTTTTAGTTCATAAGAATTTTTTGACATAATAATGATTTACTGAAGCAAGTTTTACTAATGAACCCATAACTGGAGAGGGAAAAACAGTGGATACATAACTTTCTCAAAAGTATTTGCGCATAAGTGAATACAAAGAATTTGAGTGCTATTAGAACTCGGCTCTCCGATTTTTAATTGTGGGCTTTTATCTATTACACCACCGGATCATCCAAGCTTACTGTTATAGGGACTCACCCATATGAGTCATGAACTTGTTCAAACCGTATATGTAGCAGTTCTGCTTTGTAGAGCACAGTGGCAGAGAGAGTGAGAGCGGGATCTGTTGCAGCAGATAACGCTGATCGTCACGCTAATAATCTCTAATATGTATATGTTTATACTACTGTCTTTGTAATATATTTGTTTAACACTATTCCATCTTTGTGTCTTTATTTCTGACCCTAACAGGACCACGGCATGATGACGAGTTCACAACAAATACCGAACTTAATATTCCCAAGTTGTAATGATTACGTGGTTGTGTCGAGTTCTGAGTCAATACTTCAGATCACAAAGCTACCGGTATGAGACACTCAGTAAGGGGCGAATTCACAACCTGGATGAACTGATTTGTGGTACGTACAAGCTGATGTATCTGACGCGACAGTTTTCCAATTATCATTCTGCTTTTAACGATTAACAGAAAGCAAGAATAAGACAACAAAACGATGGGCACAGATAACTTGATGAAAGCTATTATAACCAACCGTGATTCGAACTCGTTTCACCCATTACAATTTATGCCCCGATAGAGTTTTACACCAGCGGACACTTTGAACTATTTATCCACAGGCACAAGTGAACACAGTTTCTGGCCTCATGTTGATTAGCGCTTCATTACAAAGATGACTACCGTAACCTTTAAATAAATTTTCTGCTTCACACCTTTCTCGTCTACTTCGTTAAGAATAAGCCTTCAACTTCACAACGTGGCCTCGGCGTCGGTAATATTCACGTAGGTGAAAAGAGCTTTTCGTTGAGGTAAGATCCTGAATCATGCGTTATTAACGAACTGTGCATTTACCTTTAAGCTAACTTCAGTGCATAAATCCACTGTGCACACTTCGACAAACAAGCAACCTGGCCAAAGGCAAACCAAGAGAACCAAACTGCTACATTTACACTCCGGTCACAATGACTTTCGGTCCGGTGTAAGAAACTCATAATACAAAATCGATTTTAAAATTTATATATTTTACTATTAACCAAATAACGTTTACTATTCCGTTTAAGTTATGAGATGCATTAACTGAATATACGTCGAAATCTATAATTGGCAAACGATATACACATTTTTATATATCAAAAAGACGAATTAAATAATTTATCTAAGCTTAACATAAAATTTGTTACAACTAATTCTGAAACAATAACAGATTCAAGCAAATTTAGCAAAATAATACGCTAAAAACTTTTACTTTATAACCAATAAGAATTGTCACTGGGACTACATTGGAGAAATCCCAAGAAATAAAATATTATATGATCACAATAAGGATTTTTTACACCCTTGTTCAAATTAATTGAAACAACCGCCTTAGCTTCCATTCTTTTACCATACTGCCTGTTTTAGAACCACTGAAGTGACAGGGTGTAATCGACTTCTATTCTTTCCTCAGAATATGTCATTTGCAGTTGTGTGTAGTAATATGAATCTACTTTCGGGGTGTATAATGAAATTTGTATGGCCTTGAAAAATATTGCGCAATCTGTGATTATATTAGATTTTTATCACCCCCATACACTATTGTCTCGACGGTCGATTAGTTGTTCTACTGTCATTGTCTGCAACGGACATTATTCCAAGAAAGCGTACAATAATTGTAATGCTGCACGGACACGCTGGCAACTCTTAGAGAGAAATCGCGGATATTGTTGATGTTAGCCTTTCAACTGTCGGTGGTGGCATCAAGGCAAAAAAACAAACTGAATCAATCAGTCCAAAACGTAAAGGAATATACCGTCGGAAAAGAAAAACAACGACAAGAGACGATGATATAGACGTAATCAAGGAAAGTATGAAAGATCCTAGGAAGACATTATTATTTTTGTTTCAATTAATTTGCACAAGGATGTACAAAACAATACACTAAATGCATTAGTTACTCATCTGACTCTTTATTTACGTCGAAGTTCATGAAACATGTCACTATATTTTTAACAGATCTATTATTGCAATGTCGGATTTTTATAACAAAAGTGATGGAAACATGAAAAGTAAAAAACAAATAAATTGGCTAGACTATATACACAAAACATATATTTAAAAAAAATTAAATTAAAATTAAAAATTCTCAGCTTCCTTTCTTTCGTGCGCATGCGTAGTTGCTTCAACGTAAACATCACTTCAGGCGGATGAATTACTAAAATACGAATTGCATCATAGGGAAACTGACGATTGGCTCGGAGGTTAAATAGATCAAGATTAAAGTGTCTGGTGAATATCCTCGAGGGAGTCTGTTCAATAAAATGGCATTTCTTACACAAAAGCTGTCGGACGTGATAATCTCAGCGACCAGGCAACGCTGCAATTATTTTTATGTATATAAATGCTTGTATATATGTTTGTTAAATTATCTTTATCTAACACAAAACTAAAGACACTGGGATACAAAATAAAAATATTATGTTGTTCCAATATAGAGAAAACTGTTTATTTTGAAAATCAATACAAGAAATCCGAAAATCAACACAAGAAATCTAGCAAATTTGAAAAAATATATAGCTTCCTCATATTCAATGCAAACCTCACATTATTTT
>JBBBDQ010001130.1:682500-692500 GCA_037127315.1 Ascarosepion bandense | reverse complement strand
ATATATATATATATATATATATAGATGTACATATTAAGCCTAACTATGGGTTATATAATACCGCAAACTTGGCTCTTTAGCCTTGGTTGTCAACCAGTGTTGAATGAGGAAAATTCAGATAAAAAAATCTTACAAGTATCGTTTAGAGATTTTATGCCAGACTATCTGCTCCAGTTCTCTGTATTCGGTCCTCCTAAAAGTATGGTTGCTTCTGCACAAGCCTTCATCACTTTGATCAAATCATATGTGTGGCTTTTTTATTCTAAGTGAGTTGCTGGGCACTCGTACATCGTAAACGAGCGTTATTGTGTGTGTGTATGTGTGTGTGTGTGTGTGTGTGTGTGTGTGTGTGTGTCTGTGTGTGTGCGTCTGTGCTTATGCGTGTGTGTGTAAAACGTAAAACTGTATTGTACTTCAAATCAAATCCCACTTTTGTAGATGGAATCAATCCTATACAAAAATCAAAGAGAACTGCAATGTCAGATAATTAAGAACAGTCACAACAAAAAGGATCTACCAAAGGTTAAATGAGGCTCAGCCTAAAAATCGATATATAGGATATCATAATTAAAAGAGCAATACACAGAACATCCTAATTAAATTTCAATGTTAAGCTTCTCGGTATCATTAACGTTTTGATATAAACTGTGACCGACGCTTCTTGTAATTTTCTGCTTTCTCAGATACATTTACCTTTATGACTGAGAATTTTCTCCAGGTACAAATTCGCTTTTGTCATAAAATCTTGTCTCGATCTTTACTTAAACAAAACCGCATAGACTGTAGAGTGTCTTAGGGCTAACGTGTTTCAGTCAATTAAAGTTTGAATATAATTATAACCTAATCTATTAATTTTTAGTCATCGAGAACTTGCTGCAAACATATTTGTTATTAACTTTTTTTATAAGAGTGTACAAAAGAAAATATTTGAAATTGATAACTTTTCCATTTCACGAAAACAGGCATTAAATACGTCTATCTGTTCCTTTTTCTATTCATTGAAACCAAGTAGCATCTCTGATATGCCAGTTTCGTGTTTTCCCGGTGTCAAAATGGAATAGTCACTTATTTATGAGGTATCGGCACGGTGTAACGCTCGTGCAAATCAAATAAGGAGCTGAGGGACAAACGAAGAGGGGAACAAACAGAATTATAGTCAGTCAGGTAAGTGCCATACGTAATACACGCTTTGGGTGATCATGTCTCGAAAGAGACATAATGAACTAAGTAGAAGATTATCTCGCAGTAGGTTGCCATTGGTTTCTGCTGTAGACTGATTGCCAATCTGTCCTATTATTTGACCCATAACTGGAAGAAAGAGACAGATTAATACCTTTCCCAAGAGTATTTGTGCGTAAATGAATGCAAGGAATTCAGCTGGATTTCGAACTCGGCTCCCCGATTTGTCGTTCCGAGTTGATATTCACTGCACCACAACGCACATGCCAAAATAAAAGTAAACCGGAAGATGTTGAAGCTTCATTCTTTTAATGAATGGTGGGTAACTCGAAATAAAATTCCAAGGATCATTTTAGAAGAGTGTGGATTGTAGTAATCTTACCTTTGGATCTGTTTCAGCTTTGATCAATCGATTTTGTTTCAGATCTCTGATTAATTATGCAAAAACGTAGATCGATTCCCAATGACGTAAAATACGGCATCGATTTTTCTTAATCTCTAGTGTGTTATTCTGTTTTGTTTCTTTTTTTCTGATTGTATTGTATCAGTGTTTTAAATAACTTCTTACGGCTGATGGAATGTGAACGTTATAATAAAACTTGGTGGAAATCAATACCAGAAAATCTGATCGAAAAATTTACTACTCGATTGCGATTGGATTATTTTGTGAGATGCATCGACTGAAGAAAACGAAATGTTGCTGTCAAAACGGGAGAGCTGTCATAAACATAAAAGTGATTTTTTTTCTCCTTTCCCAAACGTTGTTTTCCTAGCTTACTTGATGTTTCTCTTGATATCGACAAAGGTTAGTTTTGTAGAAAAACAATAATCGAAATTAATATTAAAAAGTTTGTGTTGGGGTCTGGAAAACTAATTTAAAAATAAAACGCAAAAGTTCTTCCTCATATTGCAAAATACCTTGAATATCAGGAATCAGAACTCTTCTTTTTATTGTCATTTATTTATTTATTTTTATCTAAACTTGAACCCTGTCGAGTGCCACCAGAGATAAATGTAATGAAGTTGGGATGTTGGCTTAATAAAAACACGTGCTTACTGAAGAACAGCATTCACTTGTATCTGCAGTGTCTCTTGATAACTTTGGCGATCACACGTCTTCGTAACGTCCAATCCTTTGTAGGTTTCAACAGCGTTGACTCTTTGCCAAGAATACCGCGAGGAGAATGTACAGCATTTTTTATCGTTTCACCCCAAGCAAGGCGGTACCGACACTGATGCGCAGGGGGCTACATAAGAGAGTAAAATTTTAGGCAGGAGGAGAGTGAAGTGAAAGACAAACCAGTTACAATCGGGTTTCAGAGAAAGGGCAAGAGAAGGGTGGGAACACGGGTGTGAGAACAGTTGTGAAGGTAGAGAGAAAGGAAAAAAACAAGATAAACAGGATTATGTAGAAAGGACTGGAGTCAAGTGGATAAGAGATGGGAATTGACATTGCATTTACATTCATGAAGCTTGTAGCCGTCATGAAAGCAAGTATGCGGAAGAGAGTTCCACATGCGTGGAGTGCGAGAAAAGAAGCTGATTGAGTAGAATTGTCGGATGCATTTGGTTGATCTAACTGTAAAAGGATGGGACCTTGTTGCCTTTCTGGTTGCACGAATAAATTCTTGAGGAGGGAGCACCAGTGACCTAAGTTCATCGGATCAGAAACCAGGAAAATATTTGTAGAATAGACAGAGGGAAACCACATCCGGCCGGTGAGAAGTGGCTGGAGTCGAGCTGCCAGGACGGGACCAACCACATTACAGATTCTCTTTTGGAGCCTGTCGAGAACACTGAGACGAACAGCAGGGGCGTCTGACAAGATATGACAACAAAATCTTCGGGCGGATGGTTTCGCTGCCATGCAGGAAGACCAATAATGCCTGACAGTTCAGTATTCAACTCATATAAGCTCGTCAGGTAAATGGCCGACTGTCTTCCTTATCTCGACGTGCTCTGTGATGGTCAAGTTCTCTAAGCCCTCCTTCTTCGTCATCTGTACAAGCTACCTCTTTTTGACTCTAAGTTTTTTTTTACAAGACTTGAGTTTTTCCTGTTTTGTTTTACATTGTGTTCCCTCCATCACTTTATCAATTACTCCAAGCTAATGTGTCAACGAAGCGGACATAGAGAGTACTGTTCCGAAATGTAGACCTTATATTCAGTCTGCAATGTGTGAGAGACTGCTCAAATCCTTTCTGAAGAAGTCGTCTGTATAACTGCAAGTATTACAAATCTTTCATAGAATTGCAAAACCAAATATAAGTGTGAAATCATGTACTTCTTCATTCGGCGGCTAGGAGTAACTGCACATTATCCCTACTGATGCTTTTGGCTTCTTTTATGATCTGATACTTTAAAGGTCTTGTTCAACAGTATACTACAGAAACAACAAATGAAATATTCCTCATCCAGGCTTTCTTAAATTTATCTAAACAAAGACTGACTAAAAATATTTTCTAGACTTAATTTCGTCTAACACTTAATACAATAACCAATGAGGATCGAACTTAGTTTGGTATTAAGATTACAAAAGTCTGGTTAACTGTTTATAAAAACCTATAAGCGTTCTCCATAACATTGTTGTATACACAGGTTGATGCAAAACAGTCTTCTTGTTCTATGTGCTGCGTCATTTTAGTATATAGAAAATCATGGCTCTCTACTATCACTATCTCCTGCCCTTCTTAACTCAGAAATGTTTGTCTTTTTACTATATATCCTAATACCTCAGTGGTTGTACATCATATTATAAATAAATATGACTATAATAGTTTTGTTTTAATAAGTTAGTTAAGCAGCTAGTCACTCCAAACAAGCTTGATTAAATTTAACCAACAATGTTTTTTTTATGTTTATAGTTATTCTTTATGTTCTATGTCCCCAAAGGACGTAGGCGATCATGACTCTCCTCAATTATCAGTCATTTTTAGATCTTCATATTGGTGTCTTTTCGTTATTTCTTCTAGACCTTGTTCCACCATCCATTTACTCAAGCTCATTAAGTATATTATGCATTGTGTTATTCTGTCCCTTTTGCCTTCAATCCGCTAACCGACTAATCGCCTCCAGTTGAGATCTCATAACCAAAGACCTCTTAATACGCACGGAATATCAGGGCAGGTGAAAGAAGATGTATCAGTATACAAGGTTCAGCGTCTTCTTGGGAGAGTACTTGACTGTCTATATCTTCCAATTCGGGCAGATACTCAGTGCTACCTATAATGACCTGAACGGGAGATAAAGTTTTTAAATAATGCTGAATCTGAAAGTCTTCATCTCCATTTCCAGCTACCCGGACGTAGATGACCGCAAAATGGCTGCAAACAAATCTGTTGGAAGTGTGGAGAGACTGGTCACCTCTTTTCTTCCTGACCATGGAAGAAGGCCTCTGAAGTTCTGGCTACCGCCGACACAACTTCCTCTCTAGTCGAGTGGTTTTCTTCCGTCTCGCATATCAACGATTAGGACCGGTGTGGTAAAACCCCGGGTTGTGTCCAATGCTCAGTCTCCATTTCTTGAAATCCCTTTGCCAGCCGCTTGTTCGATCATGGAGAAGGAAAAGAGGGGATTGCTGATAATCGGTAAGACTAGATGGAAGCTCCGGACAGTCGCTGGAAGCTCCCAAGTTTAATAACATTACAGTCTCATCTTACTAATTTCAAACGCGATGACCTTGTAAGCTATGCTGATGAGACAAATGAAATTAAAATGCGAACAATGTTTTGAGAAAAAGGAAAAACTGGAACAGTTGTAAAAAGAGCTGCAGTCAAAAAGATGGCAGGAAACTGCAGTAGCATGACCTTCCGCCTTCTCCTTCACTTAAAACACATATCATGGCTCCACCTCTAGTTACAAAATCCTGGTGCATTAGATATCGGCTCGGAACGAGAAATATGGGAGCCGAGTACGAATTCCAGCTGAATTAATTGCCTTCACTTACGCGCAAATACCCTTGCGAAAGCTATTAATCCGTCTATTCTTTCCAGTTATGGGTTAAATAGCAGGACAGATTGGGTTCTATAGCCTTGGTCGGCAACCAGTCTACCATAGAAAGCAATGACAACCTACAGCGGGATAATCTTCTGCCCAGTCAGTCATGTCTCTTTCGAGACCTGATCGCCCAAGCATGTATCACGTATGGCATTTAACTGACTATCTTCCACACCATCTAAAGTGAACTCCACACAAGCAGGTCAAATAACACCGACAAACACACTAAATTTATCCACCGCCTCAATTAGCCCCAAAATCAGTCACACAAAAACACAAAGAAATCCATCGGCGAAATCAAATGAAAAAAATCTTAAATCTATTGACATTTTAGGAGAAGACATGTGACGGGTTTTGAAGGAGCAACGTGAAAAGGCCTTAACACATACCCGGAAAATTAAATATTTACGATATTTTCTGAATTTCAAAAGTTTACTCAAAAGACATATAAAACCCAAGAAATTTCTCTACACCCAAAAAGAGTTGACTGTTTTTGGATCGAGACAGAATTCCCAACAAAATTGGCACTATTTGAGGAGTTAAATGATGCCTTTGGCACATTCCCATTGCTGGCTTTCTTCGACGAAGAGAGTGTTAAAAATTAAACCAGGTATGTTCAGGGAAGAACTCTCTTTTTGTTCACCCATCCCTGTACAAAGCTCTGATATTAACGTTTCTATGGAACATGGGTAGTCTGTCTCTTGGCAACATTGTCAAATATAAGATGAGCCCAAGCACAATAGAACAAGCCGTTGATGTTCTATTGCCGGCCATGTTTAAAGCAGATTCCCTTAGCCTATTCTGATCATGTCTCACGGGTTGGTTTGTATAAATGGCCTGAGATTGATAACTCAAAATGCGTGTCTTGCTCGTGATCTTCATTTACTCGGTGTAGATATGTGTTGTGTACATAAGACTAATTTTATAGCAGACGAACGTGAATATATACTGTATCTTGTCTACTATTCAGCATGTTTTGATGGACGCTCGAGAGGTTTTTCCTGGATAGTGACCAAGTCTATGAATGCGGCGTTTGCTCTTGTCTTCGCAGATTTTGCGGCCACGATTTGCGTGCTGAGTGTTACCATAAAGGATAGGTCTCTTCGTCTCATTGAAGTTTATAAACCTAATGACCGTGCTGAGCGGTCTGATTTGTTTCGACGAATCAAGCCGTTTTTGGCGATGTCTTGAAGTGCAGTCTTAGCGGGTGATTGGAATGTCTTTCTTAACCACGATATAGATCGTATAGGGGATCGATCGGATAATAACAACCCGAAAGTGAAGCCAATTCAGGAATTTATTGATAAATATAACCTATCTATAAGTATCGAAATAAGCACACTCGGGAGATAGTGTGAACTTTGACTAATAGCGGGAGTTCATCTTCGGTGGTACGTTCTAGCTGCATCGACCAAATTATATTTAAGAGAGTCGATGTAGGTCTCTTAGGTTGTCCAAGTTTATATTCTGTAGTTTACTCGGATCATACGCTAGTCCGGGGTCGTGTAAACTTAGATAAGCCTAAGTTTAGTATGTCTGTCTACTGGAAATTGAACGTATCATTATTTAGTGAGCGAGATTTCAAGGACCAGTTGCTGCTAATGCTACAACACGAATAGACGAGAGCTGTGGATGAGAATAAATTGGTAGGATTCATTTGCTGCTAATTATAGTCACCGACCCTGTCTAAATAGGTTAGGAACAAAACCGGCATGTGAAACAAAAGTTGATCGGGCGATTTAATCCTGTGACAGTGGTAATGTAGCGTTAGCTATGGTGAAACTGACATCCTTGCTTATCAAGAAGGATCAAGCTCTTTCAGTTTTTGCTATGATAAAAAGAATGTCTTCTGAGGCAACGAATATGGTAGCCGAATTACGTGCAAAAGAGATGAGAAAGGCATTAAATAAGCATATCGTTTGCATCACATTGCCAGATAAGCGAAACTGTGACTACAAACGCGGGCATATGTATTTGTTCACCAGGTTGCCTGGTCGGAGCCCTGTCTGAGCTAAGTCTGAGCCCTGCTCAGTTCGATTTCTATTTAGCCGACATCCCCCGCCTTGAGGTGGCTAGGTGCAAGAGCCATTTTACAGAGTCTGAAGCTAATTGGTAAGGACAAAGTCTAGGATTAGATGGTCTTTCTTATGTAATGTACTTGAGACAGTCACCCTTTTTGCTGGAACTGTTTTACGGCAACTGGCTGGAACAGAGGTCTATATCTCAACGTTTCACTAGGTGTGTGATCAATTTGCTACGCAAAACAAGGGATGAGACTGGTAACTTTCGGCTTTTGACAATGTTAAATACAGGGTTGAAGATTTTAGCCAAGATCTTAACCAGCCGTTTGCAGGCTATCCTGTCGAGTCTGAATGACTCTGAACAGACATATGCTGTTATGGGTAGAACCATTCAGGACAGTTTTCATTTAGTACGCTTGATCATAGAGCTAGTTGACAGTGAAACCGCATTGATTAATTTAGATCAGTCTAGCGTATTCGATAGGCTTTACCATCGTTTCCTAGAGGCCTTTCTTTTACTGCCGGTTTTTGGACGTACTTTAGCACCTGGACCCGACTTCTGTGCACGTCCCTCGGTGCGCTGGTGGAAATGAATGAAGTACGATTCGTCAAGGTTATCCGCCTTCGTCTCTGCTTTAAGTTCTTGCATTGGAGCTTTTCCTTTACAAGTTTAAGTGAATCCGGTCATACACGCAATTTCCTTGCATGTTGCTACCACCGCGGCCGAGTGCAGCGCTTATACTGATGACGTTTCGACTCTTACGTCGAGCAGAGCCGAGATTGATAAAGTCAGCGAAGAGATCATAGGATCAAGATTAACCGCGATAAGTCTGTTGGATTGCTGTTGGACGCATGAAAGAGAGTTTTGTCGGAGGTGCGGGTGAAGGTCGAGAGCGCAGTTCGTCTGTGGTCCTCGAAGAATCTTTCCTTCAAGAGGATGGCGGAAATATGCGTTTCGCACATCTACCAAAATTCTCATTTACCGACTCTTTCTGCTTCTATTTCCCTATGCCATAATAGTGTAAACAGTTGGGGTCTTGTTCTTCTTGTGGAGAGGCAACGCTCTCAAGGTATTACGAGAGATATGTTACCTTCACCTTTCTGAACGCGGATTGGTTATTTCTAGCGTCATCATACTCTTCGCATCACGTTTCTAGATCGAATGTGCTTGTAATTGGATGGGAATGGCTAATTCTGGAAGAAAAACGCCAGTAAGAACTTCCCGTCCCTAAGAATTTGCACTAGCGCGAGAAGGAGGCTCGCCGTTTACCCCGACGTGAGTGCTCCTATCGTAAATGCCGGTTAGCATTTCTCTCACAGGCAACAAATTTCTCTCACTGGCGACATATGGTCACTCTGACGTCCATGTATTAGTGTGGGAGTCCGTGCGAGATGGTATGAATAACGAGATCGATTTAACAAAGCCAAAGGCTTGATTGATGTGGCCTTAGACGCTTGTGTTGAAATGCCTCACTAATGTTTCGGCAAGTAACTTTCTTCAGCGGGCTTGAAATATTCTCCCGACTGCGTCCGCTGTGTTGAGAAGGTGGAGACTCTGGCTCACGCCTTCTTCCATTGAAAGTTCGTAGTCTCTTTGGTATGTTAAATGAATACATCATGGCTTACAAAGATCTTTGTCCGTGAGGTCAGATATGTTTGTAGGTATGTGGAACTGTCGTTAACTAAGGATGATCACTATGTTTTCTTGTACTTGCTAAGTGTTTCGCGGGTCATGATATTTTTACGACAAGTAAACTTAGCTAGGGTATGTTTGCTGATTAGCTCTTTTTATTTTTAGCCCCACTTTCTTTAGTGTACTTCCCATCATTTCTCTCCGTTAAGTGACCATAAATGTTAGCTTCCTGGTGGATGAGAGGCACTTTTCGTTTTTTCGAGCGCCTTTTTTCGTATTTGTTGTCGTGTCTGGATGAGTGTGTAGTCCTGTGTACGTTTGGTCGAATAAATTTCGTTCAGTCAACTGATATTTCTGTGACAATTTATGATTGTGAGTTTCTCTTTTTCTTTTTGCTTTTTGTTTGACTAACACTATTTTGTTTACTTCCTTGTATATAAGTATTATGTATAGTGTAAATATTTTTCGGGTTTTTCATTTTTTAAATTTAATTCATTCCACACTCCCAACAGACAAATTTTACATATGGGACTAGTTATGACTTCATAGGGTCTTTGAGGTATTATAGTCTTTATAGTAATACTGGTAAGTAAGAATGTTGTTTTTTGACGCAAGGATTATGCATTGTTTGTTTGGGTCATTGATAGTGGCTCGCTAACTTGTTTCTCTTCGCGTTCATCATTAATGTTTCTGTTGTGGGATCTCCACCTTTTTGTATATGATAATGGACTCGACTGAGTGTACATATAATCCTGCCATAGAGAGAACAGTATTCTCGAATCTCAGTTGTAGTTGCAGTTTACAGTGGAGAGTAATCGTAGAGATCCGTTGCAGTTATCGAAGAGTTCCGACAGATACCAAAGTTGCCCAGAGACCAGACTAGCTCTGAGCTCCACTCGGCTAGAATAATAGACATACTATTTCCAACGATTTCATTTCAAGACTTGTACATATTTATTTCTACTAATAGTATTCATCACTAACCCGCATTCCAGTTTGCATATTACCTACTTTTCTATCTCCATATCTGTTTTTGTTGTTTATTATTTTGTACGGTTCCTCATCCGGAATTCACAACAGTTTCTGTTCCTAATTCTTCCACACCCACTAACCCTTTGTGTCATAGATAATTTTTTGCCTAGAATGGGGTGAAACTGACCAAAAAACATTA